>ML810368.1:266531-276719 GCA_009831015.1 Picea engelmannii
TATATATATATATATATATATATATATATATATGACTTTAAAATATATTTTGTTTTTCAGTGCAATCTTACATTGGTTGTGAAATCTGACAAATTTGGTGCAATTTCTTATTTTTTTTTTCACAAGAACAAGAATTGGTGGAATTTTGTTAAAAAAAGGTGTGGCCAAGATTGTAAAGTACAAAAGGTAACAACCTAAGAAGGACACAAAAATATGGTTTATCCACCACATCATTCATCCATCTATCTATACCATAGCTACCATTACAAGGGTATCCATTACAAAAGAAACTGTTGAATTGAGAGCATTTACCAAGATAACCATTCTATTGTGTTTCAACATCTCTTCATCCTCCATTGACTCTTCCTATTGCACACAACGAACATCACTATCCATGTATTCCATCTTGTTAGGACCCCTGATTGCACCCAAAATTAAAATCCACCAGAGACCACCTATTCCTCTCCCATCTAAAGTCTTAGACCCTTCCCAAAATGATAGTAGGTCGACAATCCCTCCAGGCTCAATGGGAAAGAATGGCAATGACAATGCCAATGAGGATACCCAGACGACTACAGAGAGGTTAAATAAATAGCAACAACCCATCAACATATCCCTAACACGCCCAACGCTCACCCAACTATCCATCGACTCACATCCAAATTGATTACCAATCTGCCAACCATGCCAATTTGTTACCAGACATGAATCACCAATCTTTGTTGAAGCTCCAAGGCATGCAACCATTAAATTCCCATACGAGATTTCGAGAGGGCTAGAAAAATACCAACATTCCTCCTCGCTGGCCTATACCTTACCTCCTCTTCCACTATTGATCATGATGAAAACCTTGAATTCAGATGACATCTCCCGCAAGTGAGGATCAATGGTCTCGTTCCATCATACCTTCCTCATCCACTGCATCCACCATGCACGAGCCATGCTTCGGATCAACCTCCACGACTTCATCATCTAAAGACACCCACAATAGGATTAGACGAGATGCCCTGAGCGCCATATAATGAAAATAAGTACACCATGTGGTACAATGCTTGAAACCCCAAAGCCCACGATACCACCGCGGACCCCACCACTAATCCGAGGGCTAAACATTATGGAGGGGTGACAATACTTACCATCCCATTGATCCATCAGGAACCAAGGGATATTCTAATGGCTTTGCTATCCATTTCATGAGCTGAGGTATTGTTTTCTCTAAGCACATGAAATAACTAGACATAGGGAGGGGATAAGTTAATTCTAATGCATTTGATGATGACTTTGAGGTCGACATATTTTGGATCTAATCCTATCACAAAGTACCTTATAGTATTTTTTGAGTCCCCCACAATGTTCAACTACGGGATTTGATGATTTGTGATGATTTGAATCCCTTAGTGAACCCCATATGCCTCAACCTTCTTGTTCGAGGAGATCTCGAGGTTCTAATAGAATTGAAGTTCATGTTTTCCTCTCGGGGCAAAAAGCACCCCCCTGAACTTGCCTCCCTTGGGTTTCCCTTAGAAGCCCCATTGAAACAAAGAGTGTAGCCTGACTGAGGTTTTAACCAAGTTCGAAACTCAGAAGGTGAAATTCAAAGATGCCAAAATGATCTTTGCTTGATCTTATTGCTAATAGAAAATTTTAGGTTTAATTTGTTCATACATAACTCCTCCTTGGGATCTAAAATTTGTTGGGTCTCTATTATGATCCTCCTAGAGTTGAGAACTTTAGACATTTGCCCAAGAGAGAAACCGGCCACCGAGTGTGGACTGGATATGTGGTTCTTGAAGATGACCTGATTTCTTGCTAACCATAATTGTCAACATACATATTTTGGAGATACCATCCAAGCTCTTTTAAGGAGAGGTTTGGACCTAAAATATCCATGATAAAAGGAGCCCCATTTTCCCAAAAGAGGGTTGAGAGTGGTAGGTCATGAGACTCGATCGAGAAGTTCTAAGTATACAATGTACCATACCTTCTTGGAGAACTCACATTCTAGGAATAAATGCAAGATAGTTTTAGAATTTTGACGACACAAGGAAAAATGAAATGGACCCAAGAATCCTCTTTTATAGAGATTCTCCCTAGTGAGGATTTTCCCATGCGCTAGGGTCCAACATAAAATGTTTACTTTTGGGAGCCAGACATTATGCCAAATATTAATCCAAACATTCAATTTCTCAGGAAGGTTGTTTTGGAAAAATAGTAGCATATCTGCCCTAACCAAATAACCCACTGCACCCTATCCCCTATTATCTCGTCAATGCAAATGAACAAGGGTTGCTCCCTAGAGATTTATCAAAAAAGAATCAACCAAATCCTTGAAATGATGAGGAGTGTACCCGAAAGCCCAACCAAACTAGATATCATTTGGATCCCAGCTGGAAATATCAAATAAAGTGGACTTGTTGGAATGCTCAAGCCAACAATGAAGAGGATAGAGGGATGGAGCATGGGATAAGAGGGGATTTCCCATGAGGTTAACTTGCCAAATGTTAATATCTCTTCCATTTGTTGGAATCCAGGTGAGAGAATTTTGTAAATGCGGAAGAGACATCCGAAGGAGCTTCCAAATTGTTGAACCATTTTGCATCATGGGGAGATGATCAAGGAATCTCCTCCTATCTCCCAAGAAGTATTTTTTAAGGAGGGCTCTTTTCCACCATTCTCAGTATCCTCTGACCAACCTCCATAAAATTCTAGAGACAAGAGAAATATTAACGAACCCAGGATCCCAAACACCTAAACCACCATGCTCTCTGGGTGCTCTAACCTGAATCCAATTTACAAGATGAAAGCGCTTCAAATTTGATTTACTGTCTTGCCAAAGGAATTTGTGAATTTCTTGTGTGAGAGATTTTTTAATTACCGTTGGAGCCAAAAGTGAGGAAATTTGAAATATAGGGAGCAATGAGAGAAACGACTTAACCAACACCATCCTTCCTGCTAGATTCATCCAAAGGGCACCCCATAACTCAAAATTTTCTTTAATGTTCAAAACAATGGCTTGCCAAGCTTAAGCAAGAAGAGAATGGCATCCCTAGATATTTAAATGATCTCCAACTTGCCGAGAAAGGAAATTGAAAAATAATTGCAATGACCATTAAGGATTGGGCACTTACATTGCATTCAAACAACTAAATTTTGTTGTTGTTGATTAATCCACCTTAAACTTGAGTGAACTAATCCAAGATGTTTTTGAATTTGACAATTATAACTTTTGATGCCCCTCCCATGAACAACATGCCATTAGTGAATTGGGAGTGATTAATCCTTTTCACCCCCCTTGCAATCCAAAGACCAAGGATTCTTCTTGAGCTTCTTTCCCATTCTATCTGTCTATTTAGTGCTTCGACCACCAAAAAATAGAGAAGAGGAGAAAGAGGACACCCTCATGGGAGGCCCCTTGAGGCTTTAAAAAAATAAGCTAGCCGCCCATTAATGAGAGGGGCAATCCATGGATTGTTGATACAAGAGTCAATTCATTTTATAAATTCTCTATGAAACCCAAATTTATTCAAAACTTATGTGAGAAAATTATGGCTAACCCTATCAAAAGCATTATCCATATCAATCTTGATTATCATACCTTTTTCCCCTCTTGATTTGTTGGAGTGAATGGCTTCATGTACCAAACGAATGTTGTTCCAAATCTGTCTCTTTTCCACAAACCCCTTTTATTGGGAGGATGAGCTTCCATAATAGGGCTTTAATCCTATTTTGTAATGTCCCTAATCCAAACCCCAATTGTAAACAAAATTTAAACGTAAATTTAGGTTGGTGAGCCATTGACACCAAGTGTTGGTTTAGTTTTGCGCACACTTGAGTAGTGCGCGGGGATTGTTTTCCAAAGAAAGAGCGCACACATTCCATAATGTTGCACACACCTAAGTAACTACGCGTGGATTGCGCATCAAAGGAAGGGTGCACACATTCCATATTGTGCATGCACCTGAGTGAGTGTGCGGGGATTACCTTGAAGTTCACATTGAACATATTATATATATATTTGAGGTAGAGGAGCCTGTGTGGTTATTGGGCTAGTGAGATGGGATGCAAAAAGACCAGTGCACCTGTCCATGTAAAATGTAATCACACTCAAATTATTAATAAAATCACATCATTGTGCACAATACCAATTAGACGAAAAGAGATGGGGGGATAAACTCCACCGAAAAGGGATAAGGGGGGCTTAATTCCAAGGGAATATTTTATTAATATTTCCAAAAAGTATAATTTATGAATATTTATTTATCCTAAGTTCGTGAGGGATGGGAATGAGTCACCAAGTGGCTAAAGATAATTCTAAAGGTGAAAAGTCTCCAGTTATGACCATGCAATTATATTGTTGAGCCTTAGTTTATTTTGGAAGAACTCATTCCTTTGGGATTTTCACTCATTTTTCTTGAGGGGGGTCGGACCATCTGAAGGAAAAATGACCATTACCTTACCTGTAGAGAAAATATTGGAAAGGGATTTCCATCTAGTAACCAAAGTCTTTGTTGTCGAAGAGGCGGGTTCTCAGGCCCATGAGCAGTCTCTCTAGGTAAGAGATCTGTTGTCGAAGAGGCGGGTTGTCAGGCCTGTGAACATTCTATCCAGGTGAGATATTTGATAGGAATTGTTCCCTGGTGTGCTGGGCATTAGTTACAGGGATTTGAGACTTCCTGCTTGGCTTGTTGTTGAAGCCGTGGAAGGGAAGTGGGGCAGCTGAGGGACTGTTGAGCAGAGAGGCTGCACACTTCCTCAGGTGGGACAAAGATGTGGGGAATGAGAGACTGTAGGCTATTTGTGACAATTGGGCACCTTGGATTGAGAAATTATGTTGATTATCACACCTTAGTCTGGCATTATGAACCCTTTTTCCCTAGTTTAATTTAAGCCCCAACTAGGGGGTGACCTTTTTTTGAAAGTATATGAGCAACAAATTTTATGGATGGGAGTAACATTTGAGCTTTGCGCACATTTGGTGTCTCTTTATAAAAAGATAAGTGTTCTTTATGCGCTTGTCGAATTTACTGTGTGTTTATTTACCTATGTTAGATATGGTTTTATTTTCTGTATGACGTTGCATATAATTAATTGTCGTTATTCTGTATGATGTTATTGTACATGTAAGCATGATGTTGTTATGAAATATTTTTTGTCGCACATGCAGAGTATGACTGTTATTAAGTATTCATGTTAGTTAATTTTGTAATAACTATCATGAATTTCCGAGGCAAGTCTAGAATTTTCGTGCGCGCAGGGAATATTCTGTGTGCGTAAGAAGATGGGTTCGTTGTGCACACAGGAAAGCAGTTCATGCACAAGGAGAACATAATTTGTGTACGACACCAGAATGGCCACACACAGAGTAATAATCATGTATTCAAGGAGAAGTAGAGACCTGGCTATTGGGCATGAGAAAGCACTTCCAACTACATAATTACTCTGTGAAGGAAGAAGGGAGAATTTCCATCTATCAACTAAAGAGAAAAGCGTCAATGTGGTGGGATGAGTTCGTGCAAGTGAAACACATTTATGAGAAGAAGGTTGCTTGGAGAGAGTTTAAAAGGAAATTTCAAAAGAAATAATTAAGCGATACTATGACAAGAAAATGAAGGAGTTCTTTGAACTCAATCTTGGGAGTATGACAATAGATGAATATGAAGGAAGATTCTTAAAACTATTGAAATATGTTGCATTCATCAAGGATGAGGAAGTTAAAATTCAGAGTTACCTGAGAGGGATGCCATCATTTATCAGTGACAAGATACAATATGATGACCCCAAGACATTGGAGGAAACCATAAGGCGAGCTAAATGTCTCTATGATTAGCAAAGGGGAAGACCAAATTTCCAAAAGGCTTGGGAAGACAAGAATAAAATCATGATGGAACAAAGGAAGAAGGGGACTAAGCCACCATTTTTTAAAAACACTTCTCAAGAACATCCAACTCCCAAGGATCCCAGAATGACTGAGACAATGGGGAAAAGACCAAGAAAACCACCTGTTCAATTTTGGGGTTGTGGGGAGACGACATGTACAAATATTTCCCTCATAGAGGTGAAAAAGTGAGGATTGTTCACAATGTAAAATAATCTACGACTGTTGAAGACATGGGCATAAGTGTACCAAGGATCTATGCAGCCATGGATAACAAGCAAGATGAGTTTCAATTGCACATGATTGAAGTGGAAGGTAAGATTAATGACCAACCCATTGCTATTTTAATTGATTCATGAGCCATTCATAGTTATCTAGATCCTAATATGGTGGAAAGATTCCAATTTCTAAGAAGCAAGATTGGAAAACCTTGGTTGGTGCAGTTAGCTACAGGAGAAAAAAAGGAAAATTAATGAGATGGTTAAGGCATATTCAATGGATATGAATGGGCTGAGCGCAAAAGATTATTTAAATATCATACCTTTGAGAACTTATGATTGCCTCATTGGTATGGATTGGTTGGACCAACATCATGTCATTCTAGACTGTTACAATAAGGCATTTACTTTCTTGGATGAGGAAGGAAATTTAAGAACAGTTCAAGGAATTCCTAGAGTTGTAACTATCAAAGAAGTTTTAGCCTTGCAATTGAACAAAAACTACAGGAAAGGATGTCAAGTATTTGCAACACATATGCAAGAGGAACCTAAAGTGCCAAATGTTGAAGACTGCGTAGTACTAAAATAATTTGAAGATATTGTTGTTTTTAAGTTTCTGTGGTGAGGAGTTTCGCATGTGTTGTTCGGATAATCCACAGTTGGTGTCATTTCGTCGTTGACGTTTCGAATCAGAATCAGGATTCATCATCAGGACTAATCGTCGAGTTAGAGCTAGTTGATCGTCGTCAATTAATACTATAAATGCAGGACAATTAAAAATTATTTAATTGAGTCGGCTGTCTTAATTTCAGAATATAATTTAATAAATGAGACTTAATATTAATTAATGAGACTTAAAACTAGGGTTTGCACATAATAGTTAGTGTGTACTAGGTTATACGAGGCTTTACATTATTTGTTTAGGGTTTCGCATGTGTTGTTCGGATAATCCACAGTTGGTGTCGGGGACACCAACTGTGGATTATCCGAACAACACATGTGATAATTTGAAGATGTCTTTAAAGAAATACCAGAGTTTCCACTAAAAATAGATATTGATTTCTCTATAAATATTATGCCTGGAGCAGCCCCCGTATCCAAGAATACTTATAGGATGAGTACACTAGAGCTGAAGAAATTGCAGATGAAACTTGAAGATCTTCTGAAGAAGGGGTATGTACGCTCAAGTGTGTCACCTTAGGGTGCCCCAGTATTTTTTGTGAAGAAGAAGGATGGTATGTTGAGGCTCTGTATTGACTTCAAGCAGTTGAACAAAGTAAAAGTAAAGAACAAGTATCCTTTGCCAAGGATAGATGACATCTTTGACCAACTGAGGAGCATGTGGATATTTTCAAAGATTGATTTGAGATTTGGATATCACCAAATGAGAATTAAATAAGAAGACATTAGCAAGATTTCCTTCAGAATGAGGTATGGCCATTATGAGTTTACAATAGTGCCATTTGGGTTGTCAAATGCACCAACTATCTTCATGTGTTTAATGAATGGTATTTTCAAAGAATACTTTGATAAGTTTTTCATTGTATTTTTGGATGACATACTTATTTACTCAAAGTCTGAAGAAGAACATGAGCAATACTTGAGGATGGTGTTGCAAGTGTTGAGAGAACATTAGTTGTATGCAAAGTTGAGAAAGTGCTCATTCTACCGGAGACAAATTCATTACTTGGGTAATATCATTTCAGAGGAAGGGATAAATGTGGACCTGGAGAAGATAAAGTCCATCGAAAGATGGCTAACACCTAGGAATTTCGCAGAGGTGAGATCCTTCATGGGACTTGCAGGGTACTACAAAAGGTTTATTGAAGGCTTCTCAAAGATTGCACACCCAATCACATCCTTTCAAAAGAAAGGTGTGCAATTTGAATGGACTTCGAATTGTGTGAGTTTTCAACACTTGAAGAGTTTGTTGACAAGTGCGCCAATTTTGAGAATAGTTGATCCTAATGAAGAATTCATTGTGTGCACTGATGCATGCAAGGAAGGGCTCAATGTAGTCCGTAGTCAAAATGGGCATGTGGTATGCTAAAAATCAAGGAAATTATAAGAGAATGAAAGGCACTATACTACTCATGATTTGGAATTAGCATCCATAGTGCATTCCTTGAAGATGTGGAGGCACTACCTCATGGGAAGAAGATTTGAGTTGAAGAAAAACCATAGTGGTCTAAAATATTTGTTTGGACACCCAATTTTAAATCCTAAAAAAAACAGATGGTTGGAATTCCTCAGTGAGTATGACTTCAATATCAAACATATCAAAGGTAAAGAGAACAAGGTGGTTGACGCACTCAACAGGAGGGTGCATAAGATGCATGCTACAACCATTAGCATGTAAAAATCAGGTTTGAGTGACAAAAGTTTAGTGGTTGCAAACTCAGATCAACACCACATGGACATAAAGGAAAATTAACAAAAAGGTAAATTATAACAAAAATTTGAAGGTTATGAGATAAAACATGATGGAATCCTCATGTATAGGCACATAGTTTACTTGCCAAATGATCATGATTTGAAAAATATGTTATTGTCAGGGATGCATACAGTTCCTTATGTTGGGAACCCACACTATCAGAAGACAATTGTAGTGGTTAAAAAAAAATACTATTGGCCATACATGAAAAATGAGGTTGTTGATTTTATTGCTAGATGCCTTGAATGTCAAAAGGTCAAGGATGAGCACAAAAACCCAGCTGGTTTGCTACAGCCTTTGCCCATTCTCGAGTGGAAGTGGGAAGTTGTGACCATGGATTTCATTACTAAGCTACCTAGGACTTCTAAGCAACATGATTCTATTATTGTAGTGGTGGACAAGCTTACTAAAGCTTCCCATTTTATTCCAATGAAGTCAACTCAAAAGGCAACCAACATTGCTGATATATACATGAGAGAAATTGATAGGTTGCACGGTGTACCTAAGACAATTGTGTTTAACAGAGATACCAAGCTCACATCAAATTTTTGGAAAGGGCTATTCAAAGGATTTGGGACAAATCTGAATTTTAGCACAACATTTCACCTTGAGTCTGATGGAAAAATAGAGAGGGTAAATCAAGTGATAGAAGATATGCTACGAATGTATGTGATGGACAAACCAATGTAGTGAGAAAATTATTTACCTTTGGTTGAGTTTTCTTATAACAATGGGTATCGAGAATATCTAAATTTTATCCCATTTGAGGCACTTTACGGCAGAAAGTGCAACACACTAGTGAGTTGGGACAACCCAGTAGACTGCATAGTGGTTGGGCCAGATCTGCTCTGGGAAATGGAAGAGTAGATGGTGAAGACAAGGATGAATTTGAAGGTTGCCCAAGACAGGTATAAAATGTGCACAAGTAATAGCAGAACCCACTGAGATTTTGAAGTGGGAGACCATGTGTTTTTGAAAGTAAAAGTAAGACATAGTTCCCTGAAGTTGGGAAATTGTTCTAAGTTGGAAACATATTATTGTGGGCCATTTGAAATACTAGATAGGCTTGGTACTATCGCATATATTCTTGCATTTCCTGCATAATTGTGTATTCATAATGTTTTCCATGTATCTTTTCTCAAAAAGTACGTACTTGATGCTAATCATGTCATTGATTGGAATGTGATTCAGGTGGAGCTAGAAGGTGATTTTCGAGTGCGGTCGGTTTTCATATTGGAATGAAAAATCAAACAACTCTCGAATCGAGCCATGGAGCTAGTAAAGGTCCAATGGACCTGGTACGGTCCTGAGGATGCAACTTGGAAGCATGAGGATGCTATGCAGGCATAGTGCCCACATATTTTTCAAGACTTTTGAAGTTTTGTATGTACATGTGTATATAATGCACCGAGGATAGTGCATAAATAAGGGGGAGGGGAATGTAATGTCTCTAATCCGAACCCCAATTGTAAATGTATATTTAGGTTGGTGAGTCCTTGATACCAAGTGTTGGTTCAGTTTTGCGTGCACTTGAGTAGTGTGCGAGGATTGTTTTCCAAAGAAAGAGCGCACACATTCCATAGTGTTGTGTGTACCTGAGTAAGTGTGTGTGGATTGCACATCAAAGGAAGGGTGCACACATTCCATAGTGTGAATGCACT
>ML810368.1:282541-294383 GCA_009831015.1 Picea engelmannii
AAATTAAAAAGGTTAAACCATTTTTTTTAATACTTTAAAAAAATATAAAATCGAATTAAAAAAAAATAAAAAAAATAAAACCATTAAAATACATATTATAAAAAAGTAAAACCCAATTTAAAATAAATTAAACTTAAACATTAATTTTTAAGCCGAAAGGTGTACACCTATTGACAATGAGCATAATTAATCACCTTTTAATCTAAAATTCTAATCTGATGGTTAACAATTGAAGATGTTGGCATATTCTTAGTGGTCCTCCCAAATCAATGAATATGATTTCCTCTTCATAACTTCCTTGTATTTTTTAATGCATCGGTTAACCTGTTTACCTTTTAACATTTACCTAATCATATTAAGAAATTACTATAGCACTATATGATTGTCAAGTTTAAATGATTAAACTTTGGATTTAGCACGCTGGCTGTGCTGGTTATAGACGCTCATTTTCTAATTGTGTGTTTCATTTTCTGGCTGTGCATTTCATTTTCTGTCCACACCTTTCAGTGTTCATCAACCACGGTTTTCAATAACTGTGCTAGTTTTAAAACAATTAAAAACCAATAATTTTTTTAACGGTGTATGTTGTTAAAAAAATAGCAAAGGGTGGGACGCTATTTCTCGAATCGCCCACTATCCTTTTCACTTCTCCTTTCTTTTTCTTTTTTACAACATGCATTTTCAATTTTTTTTAAATTAGTTTGTAAATTGTGTTTCTTATTTATTTTTCTTTTTTACAACATGCATTTTTAATTGGATTGTAAATTTTGTTTTTATTTATTTGTTATGACAGGTTTTTAATGATTTAATTATTATTGTTATTATTATTTTAAATTTGTTTTTTCTTTTTAATTTTAATGATTTAATTATTATTGTTATTATTATTTTAAATTTGTTTTTTTCTTTTTAATTTTGATTTAACCTTTTTTATTTGTTTGTTTCAAAAAAAATTAATTTTAATTTTAATTTTTTTAATTAAAAAAAAAAAACCATTAAAATACATATTATAAAAAAACCAATTGAATAAAATAAATTTAAACCTTATTTTTTTTAAACAATTAAATACCAATAATTTTTTTTAACGGTGTATGTTGTTAAAAAAATGCAAAGGGTGGGATGCTATTTTTGGAATCACCCACTACCCTTTTGACTTCTGTTATTTTTTTAAAATAAGATGCGTTTTCTATATATATATATATATATATATATATATATAAATTAGTTTGTAAATTGTGTTTATTTTACTATCAATCTTCCTAACCTCTTAACTCAACAAAAGTATGGTGATTTTGGAAAGCTTCTCTTAATGCTTTTCGAGCACAGAAACAAAATTCTAAAGAATCACAAGTAACCACGTACCCTCTTAAGGTCCGATAGACCAATTAGGTCTTAGTGGACGTTAATCATCATCATCATCAAATTGTATTTTTATTTATTTCTTAGGAGAGGTTTTTAATGATTTAATTATTATTGTTATTATTATTTTAAATTTGTATTTTTTTTTATTTTTTTTTTAATTTTTTAATTTTGGTTTAACTTTTTTTTTCTAATTTGTTTTTTTTTAAAAAGAGTGGTGTTTATCATTCTTTTTTATGACTAAAAAAAAGTTAATGTCTTTTTAGTTTTTTGGTGATTTTTTTATGATTTTTCGCAATAGTATTGGTCTTTTATGGTACAATTTAAAAAGTGTTATAATTTCTAACCCGAAAAATGAAAGGGGTGCTACTAGGGGGATTTCTTTTTGATTCAGGGGTTGATTGTAGGATTTTCATTACAACGATACTCATTACCAAGGCCATCGTCTCAAAAAAGTTGCAATTTTATCCTAAAAACAGAGGGGTGGGTGCTATTGATAACACCACTTTTTGATTTGGGGGTTAATTTTAAGAATTTGTTTGTAACGACACCAATTGTTAAGGCCATGGTGTCAAACAAGTTGTAATTTTATCCCACAAAAAAACTAGTGCTACTGATAGCACCACTTTTCAATTCGGGGGTTGATTTTAAGGTTTTGGTTAGCAAGATTATGAGGTTTTTAAGGCGATGGTCACAAAAGGATGTAATTTTAACCACCCCCCCCCCCCACCGAAAAAAATGGTGCCATCAATAGCACCACTTTTTTATTCAAGGGTTGATTGTGATATTTTTGACTAAAAAATATGGATCTTTTGGAGTAGCATTCTTGTTTTGGGGTCACAGTTCTCGTCAAGTCGGTAATTGTGTTGGTGTTGCTGCTTTTTATTCACCAATGGATAGTCCATTGAATCATCTCGGGGTCTATGCAATCTATGCTTAATTTTCCTACATCAAACTCCCCAGGTTACAAAGAAAAGCATGCCCTCATGTTTTTTTCCAAGTTACATTGCCCAGGGAAAATCTCCGAGTACTTCCCCTCATTTCAAGGAAGGTACTCAGGGTAAACCCTAAAATCTTTAGGGAATAAGGTTGGTCAACAAAAGGGCTCAAAGTCATTAAAATAATATACTCGTTAAGAGCTCAACATGTCACTTGTGGGAATTGAACTTGGGTGGGGAGGGTAACAATCATTCCTCCCAACCACCTGAGCTATACCCAATTGACATGCCCTCATGCTTACAATGTCAAGTATATTTATTTCTTTGTTTCCTTCATATTCCTCTATTGCTATCTTCTTTCCTGAACTCATAGCTGATATCTTCATCTCAACATCCTCTCACATTAATTGCTGCATATTTATCTACAACAATACATCAACACACTTTTTTATAGAAATTTGGGATTTCCTTCTACATCTTTCTTTCTATTAGAACTCATCTTTTGTTATTCATGTTATATTTGTCTCTCTTTCTTCATCACCATCTCATCATCATTTCTAAGCACTATTGTAGTACTAAGCATCAAAGTGTTAATTACTAACTTAAGCCATGTGTTCTCAAATATGGTGAATCACATTCCCTTGCAGCCCACACATATGTTTATAGTGTAGCCAACCTCTCTTGCTCTAAATTGCACAAAACAAAGTGTTTTTATCCTAGTTTTACATCTCCCTGAATCTCAATAAACTAAGCAACTTGTTAGGCCAGGAATGGAAGAAAAGATAAATCCACGTTGATGCTTTGCATTAGCTAGGTAGGTGCATATATACATAACTGAATGACTCTTGGTCTTCCCAAACGGGTGACCGTTCCTATCACCTACAACTCTTCGTATTTACATTATAATTAAAAGTAACACAACCCAAAGGGATTACATGTCCAACTTCCCCCCCTCATTCCGAAGGGGTGTGTATGAGTCCAAGCATCATTATGAGCTTCTCAAAATTTTCTCTTCCAAGTGCTTTGGTGAAGATGTCTGCAATTTTCTCATTTGTGGAACAATGTCCTAAGTGAATAGTCTTGGCCTCTACATGATATAGAATTAGATGATACTTTGTGTTGATGTGCTTGGTTCGATCATGGAATCTGGGATTCTTGGCCAACTTGATTGTAAAAGTATTGTCAACTAGAAGAGGAGTAGAGTTTAATTGTTTCTCCTACAAAATTCAAGTATTTTCCTGAGCCACACAATCTCCTTCGTCGCTTATGCAACTGCCACATATTCTTCCTCTATTGTGGAATCCGTTGGGACTAATTGTTTGCATGATCTCTAGGAGACAACTGTTGATCCAAGACTCATAAGATAACCTGAAGTTGACACTCCATTTTCCTTATCCCCATCAAAGTCTGAATCAGAATGTCTGATTAGATTGAAGTCACCTACCTTAGAGTACTTGAGTCCAAAATCTTGAGTTCCTTTCAAGTATTTTAGAACTCTCTTTGCAGTAGACCAATGTCCTTCACAAGGATTCTACATCAACCTGGAAAGAATCCCAACAACAAATGAAATGTCTGGTTTGGTGGTATTAAGATAGATGAGACTTCCCACAAGCTATCTATACTTGGTTACATCCTCAAATTCATTCCCTTCTTTTGATGTGAGCTTAAAGTTGTATTCCATTGGAGTAGAAACTGGATTGCACTCAACGATGCCAAACTTGTTCAACAGTTCTCCAACATACTTATTCTGGGAGATGAATATGTACTTTGGATTTTCAATCACTTCAATGCCCAAATAGTAGTGAATATGTCCCAAATATGTCCTCTCGAAGCCTTTCTTCAACTATTTCTTTATGGATGCAAAGTATTTCTCATTGTTCCCTATTATGAACAAATCATCTACATATACTACAAGATATACAACCATTTTTCCAACTTTATTGACAAACAAAGTTGCATTGTCAAGATTGAAATGCTTGAAATTTAATTTCAGAAGATGCTTGGTTAAATTTTCATATCATGCTTGTGGTGCTTGTTTCAAGCCCTACAAGGATTTGATGAGATTGCATACCTTTTTGTTCTTGTCCCTTCACAAAAAATCCTTTTGGTTGAGACATGAACACATTCTCTTTCAAGTCTCCATTCAAGAAAGTAGTCTTCACATCCATTGTAACATACCCAACAACTCACAGGCTGGTCGCACTACTTTAAAACACACTTCAAAACCGGTTTCAAATTTTGATAACAATTAATTAATAAAGAAACATGAAATACACACATGCAATAATCAAGATTCATGCTACAACATGAATCTAATAAATAATATTCCATGCATAACAATAACCAACAAGCATACATATTATAAATACAAATTTAAGAAATAATAATAAATACACAACAAAATATACATTATAAATAAAAAACATAAAGAACTTATCTTTTCAAGTAAACATTCACCAATGCCTTTAAGACCAAGGATGTTCCTCCCAACCATAAACATTATTGTTCATTCACTCTCAACATAAGTGTCACCCCCAAGTCATGGATATGAATCCATAAGGACGGGTCCTAGGCCAGATCTAAAACACACCAGCTAGCTAACAATCTCTCATGGTTTCCCAACCACACAAAAAATCCTAATTTCTAGCTCTCTTTGCCCTTCAACCCGCACAACCCAAAGAAATGCACCCATTTCTTTTCCATGCAGTCCCCCATGTTCCATTTCTCTCCAGGACTCCAGTGTTACTGGTAAGGAAATCTCCCTGCTGGAAACTCCAAGGATTCTCAGTTGTGGACAATTCTTTCTGAACTTCCATCAATCTCATGCACACAGGCATCCATTCCCTTCTGGAATGATCAGTAATTTATTACATCCATCTATCAATGACTCTCCTCTTCCAACCATTCATTTCCATGCCCAAACCAAGAGCACATGAATTAGGAAGAATGAGGAACCAAAAATCAAAGACTGAGAAGAGTGTAAGAGTGAATAGAGAAGAACAAAGAACAATCCCCAAACAACCCACATACATGGTTTATATAATTATAAGAACTAAGAACCAAATGGCCTCCCCAAGAAAATCTTGTAACCACTTTTCTCAATTAAAACAAATATGGGTAAATAAAATATAATAAAAAAATTTATCCCCTTTATCCCCCCTCTCTCGTGGAATCATAGCCCCCTATCTCTTGTCCTTGTATGTCTTGCAANTATATATATAGATGTATTACATTTCTAGGAACTTCGGCCCCTTTCTGACTTTACCGACTCACCAACCTAATGTCACATTTACATAAATACATTCTAGTTCATAGGGATTAAAACAGGGGGTGTTACACCCATTTGATGAATTTTCCATCCATTCTGTGCTGCTATGGAAAATAGAGTGCAAATATTTTCTCATTTTGCTGTGGGGGAAAATGTCTCCTCACAATCAATACCTTCTTTCTGTGCAAATCATTTTGCCACGAGCCTTGCTCTGTTCTTTTCAAGTGAGCCATTTGATCTATACTTTTTCTTGAATACCCACTTGTAGCCAATTGGTTTGGTTCCATATGGAGGGTCCACCAACTTCCATGTCCCATTCTTGATGAGAGCATCATAGTCCTTCTGCATCGTTTCTTTCCATTCATAATGAGAAGTGGCTTCTTTAAAGGAAGTTGGTTTATTATTAGTAGATAAATTCAACTCACAATCATATGAAACATCCATATCTTCTACATCACCTGAGTTTCAATTATCTACATTACTTCCATCTTGTTTCAAGGATAATCTAGTTCCTATCTTTTCGATCTCATCAGGATGAACACTTTCAAGTGTTTTTGTGAGCCATTTTGGTGGACCTTTCTGAGATGGTCCAGGTTTCTTGGATGATTGAGATGGTGTTGAGTTCTCATTAAGCCTCATATTTTCAATCTTCTTGATCACGTCATTCAATTGAACTTCAAATTATGATGAAGTGGCATGAACTTATTCATGTGGGGGAGATGGTGCTTCAAAAGGGGATTCTAGAGATTGACCCAAGATAGGGATCCCCCCTTCAATATGTGGAATCTCATTATCAAATTCATTATGTCTTTACACAAGTGAATTTGTCTAGATGATCAATCTACCTCTCAATATTTTCTTCTTTCTTGGTGGATTTAAGAAATATCACATCTCTGGAAAGGATGAACTTATTGTTTGTCTCATCATAAAGACAATACCTCTTGGTAGTATTTGAGTACCCAAGAAGATGCACTTTTGACTCCTTGCATCAAGATTGATTCTTTTCTCCTTATGAATCAAGGCATAACAGGTGGAACCAAAGACCCTAAGATGCATCACTAAAGGGATGTGGCCATACCACATTTCATATGGAGTCTTGTTTTTGATAACATGAGATGCACACCTATTTTTGACATAAAATGCACATAGAATTGCATCAGCCCAAAACATCAATTTAACATTCTTGAAAAACATCATGGATCAAACCATATTTAGGAGTGTTGTCGATTAAACCCGATAGTCGAATAAGAGTTAGTCGGTCGAGGGTTCTGTTAACCGGCCGACCCAGGCAATTAAGTAGTTACAAATGCCCGGTAACTGAATATGTAGGTATAAATAGACAAACATGTATCACATAAGGTGTCTCCATTGTGTTGTATTGACTCATCTATCTAATAAAGGGTTGTTATTTGGGCTTCCACTAATTGTGTATGTCTTTGTCTATATGTATGTATATGTGATTCTATGCTTGCTTATGTACCAAACTGTTGGTAACACTCCCCTAATTTTCCCTAGATTACAACATTGGTTTCGTTGCTGGTAGTTCTGAACTTGGGCATGCAGATGATCACAGAGTTCGAACAAACCTACATGAGTGGGTTGAAAGAATTGTTGAATATTACATAACAAAACAAGCTATTGAGGATCGAACATCCCTTGACACAATAAAAGACAAATTCTACATGGAGCTACACGACGGATGTTTGTGCACCATCCCCAAACTGCTTCACAAATTTTTTCTTGACAAAGGAGTAGGTGACATTGTTGAATTCCGACCTCGACTTGGTACACCACCAAATAATAACAACTAGGAAGAGAGAGATGAAAAGTGGGTTGAATTGCTAGAATCAAGGTACAAAAATATAAAACAAGCCTGGGACTACTTTTTGAGAAAATAAACATGGCCATATTCATCGACTCTGAGGAAGTCGGGGGGATGTGACGCAAATGCGCCACCCAGGGCATGCCTGCTACCACCAGGATCTTCTTCTTCACTTGCCCGAAGAGCTAGAATTCTCTTCAAATCCCTTATCAGGACCTCTCAATACCCACATAACTCTCTTCTCAATCTCCCCTTTGTCTTATTGGGAAATTGGGTTTCGCGTTATCGCGAAATTCGTGGGCATGTTCTTCGTGCTACACAAAACCCCAAAACCCGATGGGTCTCGATGTCAACACTTCTCTATTCTTGTCGGGGATTGTCCCGTCGGGAAATCGGTGGTTGTGTTGCCATAAAACACTTACCTTATGAATCCTCGATTCCCGATCCCCGATGCCACTTGTCGTCGAATCGTGGAAATGCTCGACCTTCCTACACCCGTCCTGCCCTAAGGCCCTTAACCCTGTCGGGAAATTGTGGATCGGAAGATCGCGATTCCCGTTGTCAATGAACACGGGATATTCTATTCCCCGAACCCCGATGCATGATGACACCTGGCTCCTACTCCACCTTCCGGGGCCCACAACTCTAACTATCGGGGTATCATGATTCCTTTCTACAAGAGTTTCGCAAACACAGAAACCCCGATCTTCCAATGAGTCAAGTCCCAATGGCTCCCTGAACTCCTTCTCTTGTTTGCTAGGCTTAAATCCTGCGCAACTTCCCCGAGATCTGACGGCTGACGGGACTTCGCTGTTTTCCTCGGTGAATCCTGACCGTCGATTCCTCCTCCTCGAGGATTTCTCTGAAATGGCTAAGTGCTTCTTCTCGCACTTTTCTCCTCAAAGCCTGCGCTTGGAACTCGTTCTTGAAACATCCATGCACAACTCCCAGTGCTTTCCTTTGACGATACCACAAAATTTCTATACCTCCTGAGCTTCTCTACTCTGACCCTTCAGAGGAATTTATGCGCACTCCTTGCGCTCGGCGTTCAACAACTTCTCAAGTGTTGAATCCTTCAGACTCTGCGCACTTCCTGCAGCAACAGTCTTCAGTCTCCCTTTGCTCAGATACACAACTGAGACTTCTTCTTCAGCCTATGCACACCTTGCACGACTTCAACAACCCACTTCTGCTTCTGGATGAATGAGAACAAGTGTTAAACTATCGAGCCTTCATCAACGCACTCCTTGCGGATGAATTCCACTGCAAACCTTGCAGGAATCTCCTGGCTCAGACAGAGAAACAATTGAAACTCATTCCATATCCCTTTCAGACTTCAGTTTCAAACATGAAATCTCATGCACAACATATACAAAGCAAATGCATATCAAGAAAACAAACATTCATGAGCATATAAACAACATACACAGAGAAAACAACACAACCATGAATTTGAATCAGAACATTCTTCTATTAATTCAAATGCCTGTACATGGGTGTTCTTCATACAATTCTCTGCTTTCTCTTCTCTCCTGAATGCTTGATTATGGCTAATGATACAATGATACAAAGGAGGGTGTCTATATTTGTTTTCCCTCTCGAATCTCTAAACTGTCTATTATAGACTTAAAATCCTATCTACCTGCATTAACTAAAGTAAATGCCTCCTATCTACTTCAGACAAGAGCGTAAGGCTCGAGGTCTGATACAATACAACAGGCACTCCTTCATAAATGTTTCATTGAAGGATATGGCGCTTCATCTTTAATGAAAATTCAAAAAGTTATCAAGCTTATATGTCATGTGTTAAAAAAACACATGCGCTGGCTCCACGCTTGCTTTGGTAGTCGCGATGCTCCTGCATCATACTCCCCTGCTTGAAAGATTTCATGGGCTCCTGTCCATGAGATCCTGCACGGTCTGTCCATGCTTCTGAATCACTGCTTCTGTCTCCCAGCTGGCATCCTCCACTGGATGGTTCTTCCATTTCACCAGATACTCATAGTATTCCCTTCGTCTGGTCTTTTTGCTCACCCTCTTGTCAAGTATATGCTCCATCTGTGGCCTCTCTGCAATCGGCATCTGCTTCTGCCACTGGATTTCTGGTTGTTCTTCGTTTCCATCTCCTTCTTCCTCAGCCTTATATGGATATAAGTCTGAGACATTGAATGTCGGAGATATTCCGATCTCATCCGGAAATTCAATCTCATAAGCATTTTCTCCCAATTTCTTTAGGACTCTGCATGGCCCAATTTTCTTCATTTTTAATTTGTTGTATGTTCCCCTTGGGAACCTTTCCTTCCTCAGATGTGCCAGAACTTGATCACCAACCTCAAATTGAAGTTGTCTCCGATGCTGATCCGCTCTGCGCTTATATTCTTGATTTGATTCTGTCAGTCATTGCTTCACCCTGCTGTGAAGTTCCCTCATCACCTCAGCGAATTCTTCAGCGCTTGCGCTCTGAGTCATTATTTGCTCTGAATCCTTCAACTTCAAAACACCTTTCAGCTGTCTGTTGTATACTATCTCAAACGGACTTTTCCCTGTTCTTCGATTCACCAAATCATTGTAGGCGAATTCTGCCTGTGGCAATACGCTATCCCAGTTGCTATGGTGCTCTATCACTAAACTCCTCAGCAATTCCCCTAGACTTCTGTTGACCACTTCTATCTACCCATCTATCTGTGGATGATAGGCATAACTATACATTAAGTTAGTTCCCATCTTCTTCCAGAGTGTCCTCTAGAAATGTCCAATGAATTTGGTATCCCTGTCCGAAACTATGCTTTTCGGCAGTCCATGAAGTCTAACAACCTCTTTGAAAAATAAATTTGCGATGTGAGTCGCATCGCTGGTCTTCTGACACGGAATAAAATGTGCCATCTTTGAAATCCTGTCAACTACCACAAAGATGGAATCATGTCCTCTTTGCGTCCTCGGTAATCCTAGTATGAAATCCATGCTGATCACCTCCCATGGCCTTTCTGGTATGGGAAATGGCTGATAAAGACCTGCATTCTTCTTTCTTCCCTTAGAATGTTGGCAAATTCTACATCTTTCAACAAACCTTTTAACTTCTGACCGCATCCCTGGCCAAAAGTATGACTCGCTCATCTTCGCGAATGTTTTGTCATGGCCAAAGTGCCCTGCTAAGCCTCCACTGTGCTTTTCTTTCAACAAGTTCTCCCTCATGGAGCAATTTGGAATACATAATTGATTTCCTCTGAACAACAATCCATCTTGGATCATGTAATCTATCCACTAACTTCTGTCTCTGAGAACTGGGTTCTCAACTGCTCCATACGCCTCTGCAAAATCTGCATCACCTGCGTACATCTCCCTGAGATCATCAAAGCTTAAAGTCTTGACTTTGAACTCCTGCAACAACAAACATTTCCTGCTCAAAACATCAGCCACTTTGTTAGCAGTACCTGAAATATGTTTGGTAACAAATGTAAAATTCTGCATGTATTCTACCCATTTAACATGCCTCTGATTTAATTTCTCCTGCTGAGTTACATACTGCAATGCATGATTATCACTATATAAAATGAATTCCCTTGGAATCAAATAGTGTCTCCATTTTTTCAATGCCTGTATGATGGCATAAAATTCTTTGTCATATGTGGAGTATTTTTCCTTTGCCTCATTCAGCTTCTCGCTGAAATAAGCAATTGGTTTGTCATCCTGACTCAAGACCGCTCCTATGGAAAATCCACTTGCATCACATTTCACCTGGAACGTCTTTCGGAAATCCGACAACACCAACACCGGTTGCTCTATGATCTTACGCTTCAACAGATTGAAGCTTTTCTCATCTTCTTTAGTCCAATGAAAATATTTATGTCTTTTCTTGACTGTATCCATCATCGCTGCGCTGATTCCGCTAAAATTTCGGATGAATTTCCTGTAGAAACTCGCCAGTCCATGAAAACTTCTCACCTCGAAAACATTTCTTGGTGATGGCCAATTCTTTATTACAGCCACTTTACTTGGATCCATCTTCAATTCATTTGCTGATATGACAAACCCCAAGTAAATGAGTTCTATCTTCATAAATGAAGATTTCCTTACGTTGATCAACAACTTCTCCTGCTGTAGCTTCCTCATTACTGCGGCTAAATGCTTCAGATGTTCTTCCCTTGTTTTGCTGAAAATCAATATGTCATCTAGATAAACAATGACAAACTTACCTATGAATTCCTTCAGCACTTCATTCATTAGACTCATGAATGTACTTGGCGCATTCGTCAAGCCAAACGGCATGACTAGCCATTCGTACAACCCTTCGTTGGTTTTGAAGGCTGTCTTCCACTCATC
Source organism: Picea engelmannii (assembly GCA_009831015.1). Classification (NCBI taxonomy): domain Eukaryota; kingdom Viridiplantae; phylum Streptophyta; class Pinopsida; order Pinales; family Pinaceae; genus Picea; species Picea engelmannii. The sequence continues at coordinate 294,246 of ML810368.1, forward strand.
GCCTTCCCTCATGCGAATTTGATGGTATCCGCTTTTCAAATCGACCTTTGAAAAAAATTGGCTCCACTTAAACAGTCCATCAAGTCATCCATTCTTGGCAATGGGAACCTATACCTGATGGTGATCTTGTTAATGGCT
>ML810368.1:294433-305591 GCA_009831015.1 Picea engelmannii
TCCGCTTTTCAAATCGACCTTTGAAAAAAATTGGCTCCACTTAAACAGTCCATCAAGTCATCCATTCTTGGCAATGGGAACCTATACCTGATGGTGATCTTGTTAATGGCTCTGGAATTGGTGCACATTCTCCAGCCTCCATCTTTCTTTGGGCTGAGTACCGTTGGAATGACACACAGACTCAAACTTTCCCTGACCAATCCCTTGTCCAATAACTCCTGGAACTGCTTCTTAACCTCTTTGTTCTCCTGAGGCGTCAACCTGTACGCAACCTTATTTGGCAAACTAGCTCCCGGTACAAGGTCTATGTGGTGACTTATGCTCCTCATTGGTGGAAACGAATGAGGCAGTTCGTCTACCACAATATCAACGAACTCTTCAAGTAGTTCCTGAATTTCTTCCGGCAAATCATCCACTCTTGTGCTGGTCAAAATGATTTTGGGTTTTCTGACCACAAAGAATTGTGGATCTTCTTTCTTCTTCACTTCTGTAAGAAGCTCCTTCCCACTCATGAGAAGTACCCTGTTGTTCACTTCCGGCTTTACCTCCTTATCTTTTATTGGAAGTAACATATGTGTTCTCCCATTCTTCTCCAAGGTATATGTATTCATTTTCCCATCATGAATCACGTTTCTATCATACTGCCATGGTCTTCCCAGTAGTAAATAGCAAACATCCATAAGAATGACATCACATAAAATCCTGTCATTATATCCTCCTATTTTAATGTCAACTAAGCATTGTTTAGTGACACTCACCTGATGTCCCTTCTGTAGCCATGAAACTTTGTATGGACTCGGGTGATCAGTCGTCTCCAGCTCTAGTTTCTCCACCATCTTGGTTGAAACAAGATTATCTGTGCTACCGCTGTCCACGATAACTTTGCATTTCCTGTCTTTGGTCTTGCATGCAATTCTGAAAAGTCTGCTTATTTGAGCTGTGTCCTCCACCTCCTTCTTGAGTGTTAAGAGAACTTTACGCATCATCAATGACCTTCCATCTTCTGCGTCTTCTGCTTCCGCGTCTCGCCTCTGTGCCTCGACGTTGTGCACTTCTCCTCCATCCTTCTTTCTATCCGGACAATCAACCGCTTTGTGCCCGTTCTTCCCACATGTGTAGCATGTGATGACTCCACCTCTTCCTCTACCTCAACCTCTAGTACGAGGAAGAGTGTTTGCATCAGCATAATCTCCTCGCTGATCATTTTGCTGCCTTCTCTGATCAGCATGTGGCCCTCGCTGTGAGGTTCCACCTCTTTCAACTTTACCCTGAGGTCTCTTCCACTCCTCCTTGGGCTTCTGGTATTTATCCTGGGAAACTAATTTACCCTTGGGCTGACTTCTGCCTCGGCCTCGCTGTGCTAGCTTACGGCTCAACTTTTCCTCAGCTTTCAAAGCCATCTGATACCCATCATCCACCGTTCTGATGGTCGTCATACTCATCTCGTCCCAAATATTGTATCTTATACCGTTCATATACCTGGCTACTTTTTCATCATCACTCTCTCGATGGCCTGCTCTGATATTGAGCCTGTAGAATTCCCCAGTATACTCCTTCACTGTCATCAAATTCTGTCTCAGGTTCTGCATTCTCCTGAACAGTGTGATTTGATAATCCCTTGGGATGAACTTTGCCTTCATCTTCGCAATCATTCGATCCCAGCTTTTGATATTTTGCTTGCCTTTGGAACGTCTATCTTCCTGAAGCTCGTCCCACCATAATGCTGCGTGTCCCTTCAATTTCGTGACAGCATGTCTAACCTTCTTATCCTCTTCGATATCCTCATAATCGAAGTAGGTATCAAGAGCTCTAATCCAATCCAACAGCTCTTCTGCATCCAGACTTCCTTCATAAGTTGGAATGTCTATTTTTGTCTTTGAACTCATTCTGGCAATGGCTTTAATCAATCGCTCATTGGCTGCATCTTCAGCTGCAACTTCTCCTTTCTTTTCAGCTTCAGTTTCTCCTTCGGAGTCACTTAGATCTCTCGCACTAGCTGTGCGTCTCTGCGTTTCCTGCATATCTTCCAGCCTTGCTCGAAGATCTCGTATCTGCCTCTCCATTTCTGGATTAGCTACTTGTCTGCTCCTTCTTCTCACCTCCCTATCCTCGGGTTCAGGTGACTGTCTTTCTCTTTTGGGAGGCATGGTGAATTTTCTTCCTCCGCTACAGAAACAAGATATAAATCCCACTCTGATATGTATCAAGAAGCTCCTTCTCTCCTTCTCTCCTCTTGCCTGAAATATACAAGAAAAAACTCGCTCTGATAGCACTCTGACGCAAACGCGCCACCCAGGGAACGCCTGCTACCACTAGGATCTTCTTCTTCACTGGCTCGAAGAGCTAGAATGCTCTTCAAATCCCTTATCGTGACCTCTCAATACCCACATAACTCTCTTCTTGATCTCCCCTTTGTCTTATCGGGAAATCGGGTTTCACGTTATCGTGAAACTCGTGGGCACGTTCTTCGTGCTACACAAAACCCCGAAACCCGATGGGTTTCGATGTCAACACTTCTCTATTCTTGTCGAGGATTGTCCCATCAGGAAATCGGTGGTTGCGCTGCCATAAACCACTTACCTTACGAATCCCCGATTCCCGATCTCCAATGCCACTTGTCGTCGAATCGTGGAAATGCTCGACCTTCCTACACCCGTCCTGCCCTAAGGCCCTTAACCCTGTCGGGAAATCGCGGATCGGAAGATCGCGATTCCCATTGTCAATGAACATGGGATATTCAATTCCCCGAACCCCGATGCACGATGACACCTGGCTCCTACTCCACCTTCCGGGGCCCACAACTCTAACTATCAGGGTATCGCGATTTGCAATATCACGGTTTTTGATGCGACAGTTCCCTTGTCCTCAGAAAACCCGAAACGCCGAACCCCGACTTCCCGAGATCTCGCACCATGTACCCCAACAGTGATTAACGATCCTGATCCTTCTCTGGAATTCGTTAATTGTGAATTCCTGCACAAGACTCTTGACTCCGAAAGTCCCGAATTGCCGACCCCTGATGCACGTGTGACCTCTGTCCCCACGTCACCGTCTCCTTAACGCTCGATCGGGTATCGTGGGATCGCAATTTCTATTGCAACGATTTCCTTGCCTACGGAAATCCCGAAACACCGAATACCAACTCTTCCAGATCCTTGGACATGCGTCCCACAGATCAATGACTCCTACAGTGTCGGGAAATCGCAACTCACGATGTCAACATACAAAGCTTCCGTCTTCGGAATCCCCGATCTCCGATTTCACGATCCTTGGGATCTCTGGCCACGTGTCCCTGTTGTAATCAACGGTTTAGATCCTTTCAGGAATTCGCGGATCGCGATTCCTTTCTACGAGAGTTTCGCGACCGCAGAAACCCCGATCTTCCGATGAGTCAAGTCCCGATGGCTCCCTAAACTCCTTCTCTTGTTCGCTAGGCTTAAATCCTGCGCAACTTCCCCGAGATCTGACGGCTGACGGGACTTCACTGTTTTCCTCGGCGAATCCTAACCGTCGATTCCTCCTCCTCGAGGATTTCTCTGAAATGGCTAAGTGCTTCTTCTCGCACTTTGCTCCTCAAAGGCTGCGCTTGGAACTTGTTCTTGAAACGTCCATGCACAACTCCCAGTGATTTCCTTTGATGATACCACAAAAGTTCTATACCTCTTGAGCTTCTCTACTCCGACCCTTCAGAGGAATTTATGTGCACTCCTTGCACTCGACGTTCAACAACTTCTCAAGTGTTGAATCCTTCAGACTCTGCGCACTTCCTGCAGCAGCAGTCTTCAGTCTCCCTTTGCTCAGATACACAACTGAGACTTCTTCTTCAGCCTGTGAACACCTTGCACGACTTCAACAACCCACTTTTGCTTCTGGATGAATGAGAACAAGTGTTAAACTATCGAGCCTTCATCAACGCACTCCTTGCGGATGAATTCCACTGCACACCTTGCAGGAATCTCCTGGATCAGAGAGAGAAACAATTGAAACTCATTCCATCTCCCTTTCAGACTTCAGTTTCAAACATGAAATCTCATGCACAGCGTATACAAAGCAAATGCATATCAAGAAGGCAAACATTCATGAGCATATAAACAACATACACAGAGAAAACAACACAACCATGAATTTGAATCAGAACTTTCTTCTATTAATTCAAATGCCTGTACATGGGTGTTCTTCATATAATTCTCTACTTTCTCTTCTCTCCTGAATGCTTGATTATGGATAATGATACAATGATACAAAGGAGGGTGTCTATATCCGTTTTCCCTCTCGAATCTCTAAACTGTCTATTCTAGACTTAAAATCCTATCTACCTGCATTAACTAAAGTAAATGCCTCCTATCTACTTCAGACAAGAGCGTAAGGCTCGAGGTCGGATACAATACAACAGGTGCTCCTTCATAAATGTTTCATTGAAGGATATGGCGCTTCATCTTTAATGAAAATTCAAAAAGTTATCAAGCTTATATGTCATGTGTTAAAAAAACACATGCGCTGGCTCCACGCTTGATTTGGTAGTCGCGATGCTCCTGCATCAGGATGATTCTGGGTTGTCTGATCCATGAGATTCCATAAGAAAAGAGCATACCAACATTCATTCAACTGAAGCATAAATGTAATTGAGAGGAATTTTTTTTTACAGACAAATGTTCGGCATCCAAAAATTGGAGCGGGACAAGAAACAAAAGAAAAGAGAGGTGATTCATAACCTATGGAAGTCAAATAGAAAAATGGTTAAAGAATATTAACCTAATAGAGCGCATGAGCAATCTGAGTATGAAAGAAATTGACCAGAGTTGGAAATAACAACAACTGTGGTGATCCTCGACAGAAGTGATTAAACACAGGTGATAGAGGCTAGCATGAGTTCCCATCAACCAGAAAACCAGGTTGAAAGCATGGATTATGAAGAGTCAAGACTGCCAATATGAACTCCTCCTATTCAAGCAACCAACCCTTGAATTAGACAATGCCTTCAACAGAGACTTCAGATCCATGAACAATCTGCAAGATTATGGTATAGAACCGAGAAGCATGGGAATTTGCACGACACACTCATTGTTAAGATAGAAAGAAACAAAGTCAATAAAATTATCATTCACATCAAGTATATCATGGACTTGACCCCCCTACCAAATCTCATATCAAGAGAATAAAATATAATAGATTATAGTGGTGAACCGACACGTCCGATAGAACGACATATCGTCGAACATAAAGGCAAAAGTTGTCAGATTAAAGAAGGAACTCATAGAGAAAAAGTCAACAATTACTTTTAACGTACCATCTATTAGAAGACCGACTGACATAAAATTTGGCAGAAGAAAAACCAACTAAGAATCCGACATCACAGTAAAAAAGTGTGATAAGTCAAGGATCGCAAAAATCTAGTGTTCTTAAAAAAATAACCATGGGACTCAATAATATTCCCCTTTAAGAAGGAGACGAGGATCCAAGAAGACATTGGTTTGTATGCGAAAAATTCTGGGATGCAAAAAACATCATAGATGAAGATAAGTAGATGGCACAATTTGGTGCTGCTCTTCGACACCGTTCTCTAACATGGTTCATGAATTTCACATAAAGTCAGAACCGATCAAAATAAAAAATAAAGAGCAACTTTTTATCATTTTTCAAGGTCCAAGATGTTACACACTTGGCTGCACAAAAACTGAAATAAATAAAGCAATGACCAGGCGAGTTGGTTCGTGAATATGACAAAAGATTCAAAGATCTACTTAGCCAAATCCCATCTATAATTGATTAAATTATACTATTACAATGGTATGTAACCAGATTACTACAACAAATCAAAACTCCATTATGACTCTACGAGATAACCTCATGTGAAGACAAATTATAGAAATCACAATGTGTTGAGTTAGACGATGACGATCCATCAACTTCCTCATTGAAAAAAAGGTTAGAAGAAAAGATGGAACATCTACAATAGACCATAAAAAATATAACCTTAAGAAGAAGTGAGTTGTGGTGTACCACATGCTGTAAAGACGGTCACATCAAAGATACTTGTAGCCTCAACGATCAAGTACCAGGAGAAACAGATGCACAACGCGTGCAAGATGAGACATACTGTAACATATGTGAAACTCTAACCGACCATATTGAGCAAGATTGTCCACACAACTTGAAAAATACCAAGTGGTGTCTTATTTGGAAAATGCATAGCCATAGAGCATCCGAGTGTCGACTAAATGCATGAAATAGAATAAGCATGCACACAGTCTATCATATAGAAGAAATTAATCAGAATAACGACTATAGGAGAAGAAATGATTACTATGGTCGAGGTCAAGATCGAGGCGACCGCGGTCAAGATGGATTCCAAGGTCGAGGCCAAGGTCAACCCTGTTGGTACAATTGCTGGAAATACGACCACATTAGCCATGACTACCCAATAAAAGATCGGGTTGACTTGAAATTTTGTAACATTTGTGGCATTGATGATCATTCACTAGAATATTGTCCAATAGTACTTGATAGGATCATGACCAAAAACAATGTAAACCTCCTACATGTAGTCTCCAAACAAGAAGTGTTAAATTCAAAGAAATTACATATGATTACTAGATCAAGCACATGACGAGATATTAATAATATCCCCTTACAAGATCAACAACTAGGGAAGTCTAGTCAATTTCCAAATCCATACAAAGAAGAACAGATTATGAGGGAAGCGCTTAAATTCTTCAAAAATAATCAAGACCAACCAAACAAAGGAAGACAAAATCAAGACATTGCACAAGAATTTTTACAACTCCTAAAGGAAAATTACTTAGACGATCGATTTTTGGGTATGATTAATATACTAAGAGAGTATAAAGAAGGACAAATAACATCTAAATATGTTAGGAAACTTTCCTATAAGAATAAATATTATGACCCACGGCTCGACTTGGAAATCCATGGGGTATTGATTAACCAGGTAGTCGTCAAATTTGGATCACAAGTAAATATCCTACCTCAAGATACATGGATATGACTGGGTCGACCTTCATTAGCACCAACACTGAATTACCTCAAGCTTGCAGACCAAATATTAATAGAGCCTATATGTATACTCAGAAACATCAAAACTCAAATTATGGGTATACCGACACCAATCGAATTTGAGGCAATCAACTTAGTTGAAGGAATGTCGTATTATGTGACACTTGTCGGTCGGCCATGGGGAAAACAAATGAATGCCAACATCTCCCTTGAAAAGGAAAAAATTAAGTTAAAATGGAGTGGAAGAAAAATAATAATCCCTTTGGACTCTAATGAAGGGAAACCTTTGAGTGAATCATTGGAAGAAGATTAAGAAGTGCGATGTATGTACCAAATAATCAATGAACAAAGAGATTATGTCGAACCAAACACGTAAGGAGAAATCTCAAAAGAATCTCCCATGTCAGTCAGACACAATTCTGACTCAACTCTATACAACTGGCAGATAGAAAATTATGAAGTGCTCTCAAAAGATTGTTGGAACATTGACCCCATCCCAATTAAATGTCCCAGAACATGCTATCCAATTCAAGTAGCACCTATATTTTATGAAAAGAGACATCGACAAACTCCTACACTTATTTTGACAAACAATACGATGAAAAATCCGCTATGCTACAATGAATGAAACGTTCCATCAACGCATGTTGAGGAAGTTTCTAAATCTGTCGGAGAACAAGGAAGAACTCAAATCTCGGTGGAAACCTTCACATGCCAAGCCGTAAGATGGTGGGAAACACATTCCCCAAGAATACAAACATGGAAAACTGTATCAACTTACTTTGTAGAACTGTTTGGAGAAAATAAACTATCTAAAGAAATCGTCATCCCTATTTTCAAAACTGGGTACGTCTCAGTAGAACATATCCATCATTGTGAGAATGAATGGTGCAGAATATGATATAGAGACAAAAGGGTATGGCTGCACATATTTCCAAACAAACTATATGAAATACCAAATAAATGGTACATAATCGAAGAAGCGTGTGGCCATACACTCAATTGATCCGACATGAAGGATTTTTTTTTCCAAGACTTCAAATTCACCCTACAGGAGGAACATTTAAGAGAAGAACAACAACAAATTAAAATATTCCTAAAAAAATTGACACCAACTATACAAAATGAAAAAGAGAAGATGACGGTCGACGTAGGATTGACATCGACTTACCACCTTGTTTCGACAGAAAATAATGAAAATAAAACAACACGAAGAATAGATATGGAAAATACAACCTATCTTGGCCAGAGTTTTCGATGGAAAAGTGACCACCCAACGATGAAAAACTATGTAAAATCAATATTACAAATATATAAGGAAGAAAATGAGGAAATTGAACAACTCGACTTCCTGGAAATCTTCACGAACATCGAAGAAGAAAAACCACCAGAGTGGAGGAATGTTGAAATAAAGACAAAAGAGTTCAATATATCAAATGATGATCAACCCAAAATGGCATGAGTAACTGAATATTGGACGGAGAAGGAGGCAAGCAACATAGTCATATTACTAAAATAATATGAAGATGTATTTGCACGAGACTATAAAGATCTAAAAGGAATTGTAGAAGAAATGAGAGAAATGAAAATTGAATTCATTCCTAGAGAAAATCCAATCAAAAAACGACCTTACAAATTACCTCACAAATACAAGCCCATCATCCAGAAGGAAATCGATGGAATGTTATCAATAGGAATCATATATCCAATCAACAATGCAGAATGGGAAATTCCTATGGTGATTCAATCGAAGAAGCACGAACCTAAAAGGTTAATAATTTTCATCGACTTCAGAGGTCTAAACTAAGAAACTTTAATAGATCCATTCCCCACTCCATTCATCGACGAAATAATTCATGAAGTTGCAGGTCATGAATGCTACTCATTCACAGATAGATTTTTGGGATACAATCAAGTACCTATATCTAAAGAAGATCAACCGAAGATGACATTTGTCTCTAAATTTGGCTCCTTTTCCTATAAGGTAATTCCATTTGGGCTAAATAATTCCCCAACAATATTTTCAAGAATAATAGTAAAAACATTTCAAGAATACATCTATAAGACAATGTATGTCTACTTCAACAATTGGAATATGTACAACCTATTCAAAAACCACATACAATGGCTCAGATTAATGCTTGAGTGATGCATACAAATCCAATTGTCTCTCAATATTAAGAAGTGCATATTTTCCACACCAAATTGGAATTCTCTTAGGCCACGTGGCATGTAAGGATGGTGTAAAAGTCGACATGGAAAAAATCAAAATCATCCTCAACTTGAAGCCACCTAAAACAAATTAAAATATTCCTCAGACATATTGGGTATCACCGAAAATTTATGCGCCACTATTTAGATATCACTTTCCCAATGGATGAGCTTCTTCAGAAAGAAATTGAATTTAGATGGAGTTAAAACTGTCAGGAGTCATTCAAAATTTTAAATAAGAAACTAGTCAAAGCCCCCATATTGAAATTCCCTGACTGGTCGAGAAGGTTTCACATCCATGTCAATGTTCAAATGTCGTTGTCGGGTCGGTTCTAGCACAAACATACGACGACACAATTGACAACCTGAACACATATGCCAGTCATAAGTTGAATAAAGCAGAAAGGAATTACTCGACCACAGAAAGGGAATCCTTGTCGATGATATTTTCTTTGTTGAAATTATGAAACTACTTACTTGCGGACCCATTCACATTTTTTATAGATCACCAGGCATAAAAATACCTAGTTAATAAACATGTTCATCAAGGAAAAATCTGTCGTTGGTTATTACTATTCCAAGAATTTGAATTTGATATAATCGGTCAACTCGGGAAAAATAACGTCAGGCTCGACCATCTGTCCCGACTCGAGATAGGGGAGAAACCAACTGACATAGAGGACGATATTCCAGACATAAATCTATTCTGTGTCGAAGAAACACCAAAAGATGGAAGAAATAGAAAAGTTCTTGGAGGAGGGGAAGGCACCCAAATATCTCTCAACAAATAAAAAGAAAGTGTTAGCTCTAAAAGAAACACAATTCACAATCATTGTAACACCCATCCAGGATGTTAAACAATTAATTCTTCATTTTATACATAATAACAACTTTGCTTTAACATAATTTCATTTCATTTACACATTTCTTCTACATTTTCTCAACGATAAATCTAAATAGCATGATGAAATAAGTAATAGGTTAACTCTAACATTTGAAACTTAAAAAAAAAGTATATACAAAATATCAACAAAAAATACCACTGAAAAATACCTCTTCCTTAGTTTGTCGAAGCTCATCGATTGTAATGTAGTCCTAGGTGCTTCCTAGCATTCTTTTCCCGCTTTCCCAGAGTGAAACAACGGAATCCTCCCTGCCAACTAGGAGCCTAGACGGCTTCCTAGCTCCAAGAAACCTTTTGGTTTCTTGGCCCTCCATGCCCGTGACTCCAATAAAAGAAAGGAACAAATGCTCAAAGAAAACTATCACAAGAATTATATCTTCCAAGAATTTCAAAACCTCTCATCATGCTCAAACCTCTCCATCCTCCCCCTCCTCTCTACTTCTTCTCCCTATTTATCAAGTTTCCATACACACTTCCCCAAGTCTCCTCAACCCCCTCATTATTATCTATCAACCTCCCTTATCTAGATATTTTGGGAAAATAATAAAATAAAACTAAATATAAATGACTTGCATTAAACAACAATAAATAAAATAAAAAGTCTTTATTCTCATGCTAGCTAATAAATGTTATTTGATAATTTTCCCCAAAATGTACATAACACCCCACCATGCTCATTTAATTCATCACACCCACCATCTATCAAAGTCAAAAATGCATTTAATGCTTCTAGATATTTGTATGCAATATAATTTACATATTCAATAAACGTTCAATTAAATAGTTAATAATTTACTTTAATAATTAATACATTAATTACGTATACTAGTGTACATGGGTAGGGTATGTGTGCATAGCTAGCGGACACATATCTCATGCATGTACCAACGATAAACAATCATTGCCTCTAGTGCATAGTTCCTATATGATCACCAAGACACGTAGGACAACAGATCAAGTAATGCATCATTTAATAATCTTAACGAACTAAATTACACCAATTCATCAATAACTCATTGTCACACTTAA
>ML810369.1:30369-69492 GCA_009831015.1 Picea engelmannii
TGCTACTACTCGTGCAAAGAATATAACACATACCCAACATATGGTACATCTACAACACTTGTTGAACTTGATGATCATTGTTCGATCATGTTCAAGTTCTTGATTGAAGCACTTTAGTTGGTTTTCGACACTTTTAGCTTGTTGGATCAGATTCAAATTCATATTCTTCTTGGAGAGTTGAATTTTGACACATTGTGGACTTGTCTTGATGATTCATTCCATTTCTCTTGAAGGTTCTTTTTTGCAATTTTCTCTATGCTTTCTTTACCTATTCCTAAGCGGTGTGTGTGAAGAGTTTGGAGACATATTGGTTCTACAAATTACTTCTCTATTTTGAGTTGCTTGGCACTTCATCATGAGCATATCGATGTTGTCATTGTTGGTCATGTTGCATTGGTTCTTGATGGTAGCAAGTGCCTTCTCCTTGCACCTTATTGAGTATTTGGTTGCAACTTATGGATATTTTTCTACGTTGTTCCTCTTCACATCTTATCCTTGACATCATCAAAGTTTGACTCTATCTTTGCTAGTTTTGCAGGATGTTTGAAGTTGTCATTAAGGGGGAATATAATGTAATTACATCTTCATCTTCAGATTACAACCATCATGTAATGTTCATCTATTAGCCACATTTACTGTTGTATATCCTATCATTATGAGAAATTTGTACATAATTAGGTATCAACCACAATTACTATTGTATATCCTATTGCGATAGAGGAATTTATACACACAATGAGGCATAAACCACATTTATTGTTGTATAGATTATCATCATGAAGGACTTTCACACATAATGAGGCATCATTATACTTGTGAGATGTCATATTGGCATGTAACACAACTCCAAATATGATTCTACCCTCTAGTCATCATTAAGGGGGAATGCTAGAATGTGTTAATGATTTCCTAGTGGTCTTAGATCACATGGCCATGAAATTTTTAAATGATATTATTCAATAACTTTCTATATTGTAAAAAAGGGTTTATCCCACATCCATTATGGGAATTATTCTCATTTTACTCTCTCATGTTGGAGATACTTCACACACACCTAAGAATTTTTTTCCCTAAGGTTTTCCCTATGTTTATTAGTCATTATCCAGTCTCCTACATTGTAGGGAGAATATTCATTTTCCTACATTCTAGGGGAATATTCTCTCCAGTTCACACTTCAGTTGGATTAGTTGAGTGGAGTCTTGATGCCACATTGGTTCCATAACCATGAAAAATTGGGATCATCACTGCTAATGCGCATGGTCCTTAGGATTATCACCAAAGTGGCGCATTATTGATGCTTCCATGATCTCCTCCTTATTTCACACTGATTTAGTCAGTTAATTAAGGACTAAGAGGCTAGTTGACTTAGACTAGATGGTAGTTAACTCCCGTGACTACCGATGTGTGTCCAGATGACTCTAGACCACCACTATGGTGCATTATATCATGCATTATGACACATTAGTTGAGATATGCAACGTATATCACTTGTATTGTATCATTTTTTCATTCAATTAATACAATTCTTTGATTCTCTCTCTCTCGTTTTTGACTTTTCACATTTTTCTACAAACTATGTATGTCCTTTGCTAGCTAGATATTATCTGTGCAGGTTCATCCACATTTACATGGTATCAAAGACGACATATTTCTAGGAAAAAGACACACCAGACTCTTTTTGTAGGTACCAAATATTGAAGATAGCGGGAAAATCGAATTTCCAAAAGAATTGATTCTTACACCATACAATTTGTTTGCATGGAAGCACAAGATGGAATTGCATCTTCGAAGCAGAGGATTATACAGGTTAACCATGGGAATAGAGACTGAACCTACATCATCCATAGAAAAATCCAAGTATCTAAATCAGATGGATGAAGCATATGGGACTATTTGCAGTCTTATTTCTCCTGAGCTCCTCTTTCACATATCCTCATGTAAAACCCCTAATGAAGTCTGGACCACCATGGAAGGAATTTTTGGAAAATAGGGCGAGATGAGGGGACATATACTCGAGGTGGAATTGCTCACTTTGGATCCAAAAATCTTCGACAATCTCAAAGATTATTTTACCAAATATAAGGATTTGTTGTCGCAACTCAAGGCTTGCGAGGTTGATAAATATAAGGAGAAACAAATGGTCTTACCATTATTTCCAAACTTGGTCTGGAATACTCAGTGTTTGTATCCACATTTCATTCAGTTAGGATCTCCTCTAGAGACACCTGGACCATGCCCTCTCTTGAGGTATTTATCAAGTCTATGATGCAAGAGAGAACCAAGCTCATCAACATGGGAAAAATCAAAGGCTCAAAGGTGCAAAGACGCAAAGACGCATGCACTTGCTGTGCAATATGATAGCAGTCACCAAAATCAGAAATCTAAAAACAAAGACAAAGGAAAGGCACATGCAAATCCAAATAAGGAAGGGTACTCAAAACCCTTCGATTATTCCTCCAGATCCAAAGGTGGAAAGGGAAGAAAAGGGGAGAAATTCACTTACTGCCAACGATGATTCCATCCAGAATTTGCATGCATGTAGAAGCAGGTATATAAAATAGCATAAATACTTCAACAAAACAACCTTGGAGATTGCATCCCCGAGGGTTCCAATAAGAAGAAGCCAGAAAATCAAAACCCCAAGAAAGGTAATTCTGCCATGCTTTGATTGCCATTAATTTCTGTCCCGATGCTTGGATTGTAGATTCAAGTGCATCAAACTACATGGAATCCACAAAGGAAGTCTAATATTCATTGGACACATGCAAAGTTCCTCCCATTCTGATGGGGGACGATTCTCCAGTTAAAGTCACCAACAAAGGGAGAGTTGAACTCACAAACAAGATCTTTGAGAATGTGCTACATGTTCCCAAACTCTCTGTCAATAATTTCTCCATGTATCAATTGACAAACTATGACACTGAAAAGAGAGTATTATTCACACCTGATGCTGTGCATATCTATGACATGAAAACCGATCCCAAAGTTGATATTGGTGAGGTAAATCACCAATCCAGACTCTACACATTTTCTGAATTTATTGAACTAGATTCTGCATTACTGCTTATGCATGTTGATGAAAGTAGTAGGATATGGCACAAAAGGTTTGGGCATTTAAATTTCAAATACATGCAACAACTTAGCAAGAAAGGAATGGTTGAAGGTCTACCTTACATCCATTGCTCCAAAGGAATTTGTGAGGGTTGTTTCCTTGGAAAACACCCTTAAGAGAAGTTCGACAAAGGAAAGACTTAGAAGGCATCCTCTCCTTTGGATATGATCCACAATGATCTCATGGGCCATTTTCTGCATCCATCAATCAGTAAAGAAAGGTACATGCTCACTTTTATTGATGATTTCTTACGCTACACTTGGAATTTCTTTCTTAGGAAAAAATCTAAGGTCTTTCAGCATCTCAAATATTTCAAAGCCCTTGTTGAGATGCAATCAGGAAGGAAGATCAAAGTCCTAAGAACAGATAATGGGGGGAAGTATGTCAACCATGAGGTACATAATATTTGTCTTGAGGCCGATATTCAGTTTGAACACACAATTCCCTATTCTCTACAACAAAACGAAGTTGTTGAGCGGAATAATAGATCCCTGAAAGAGATGACATTTTGCATGTTGCATGAAAAGTCACTTCCACATAGATTATGGGATGAAGCACTTAATTGTGTGAACTACATCCAATACATATATCCCAATAGATCTATCAAGGATAAGACTCCCTTCGAGGCTTGAAGAGGCCTCAAACTGGAAGAGACCCACTTCCGTATATTCGGTTCACCTGCATGGGCCAGGATTCCCTCCGAGAAGAGTAAGACACTTGATCCACATAGTACATAGTGTATCTTTGTTGGATACCAAGATGGTGTGAAGGGATATAGACTCATTGATCCCTCTACGGACCCACTCATCATTGAGTGCAGTGTCCAATTCGAGGAAAGTATCTCACATGCACCTCAGGAGCCACGTGCAGACACTTTTGTTCTTCCACCTGTCAGAGATGATGAACATGCACATGTCAACTCTTCTTTAAATGAAAGTTTTGATTCAAAGGATTCATATGATTCATATAATGAGTCAGTATAGTCAGATGTAGAGTCAGTGCACACTGATGTAGATGTAAATATAGAGCCAAGGCCCAAGTGGGCCAAGACTACTCTTCAGGATGCAGGAGATCTTGTTGGGGATCCAACTGATACTAGGATGAATCGATCTGATTTTGAGGAGCCTCCTCTTACACTCACCACCACTGAAGCGATGCCACCCAGGCATCTTTTCTTGGTTCAGTCTTCAGATCCACATTCCTATGATGAGACTGATGGGAATCCATTTTGGGAATCTACCATGCAGGAGGAGTACAATTCCCTCCTCGAGATACAGACTTGGGATCTAGTTCCCCTTCCTTCAGGAAGGAAACTTGTTAGGTGCAGATGGGTCTACATGACCAAGAGTGCAACATATGGATAGGTTAGCAGATACAAAGCTAGGCTATTCATCAAAGGCTTTCAACAGGTGCATGACAATGACTGTGATGAGACCTTCACTCCAGTAGAGAATATGGATTCCATATGCTTGGCACTTGCCATTACGACATCCAAGGGATGGGAAGTCCATCAGATGGACGTGAAGAATCCATTTCTTCACGAAGATCTCTTTGAGGAGATCTATATGGAGCATCCCCAGGGATTCATGCAGGATTCATCTTTGGTTCGTCGAATGAAGAAGTCCCTTTATGGCCTCAAGCAGGCCCCGAGGGCATGGTATGCCAATATGGACTCCTACCTGATGTCACAGAACTTTGTACGTTGTAAGTATGACCCGGACAATTACATGCTCAGGATGGGTAATTCACTTCTACACCTAGTTCTGTAAGTTAATGATTTGTTGATCACCAGTTGCTCGAATTCAACGATTTCTGCAGTCAAGAGGATTTTGCATGATAGGTTCTTGATGATGGACATGGGCCACCACATTTCTTCCTTGGTCTCGAGATCAGTTAGGATGCATCACGCATCAAACTGTCTTAGGCCAAGTATGCATGAGATCTCCTTGAGAGATTGCACATGACAGATTAAAAGTCTACTCTGACTCCTTTCCTATTAGGAGTCAGACTTGAGGATGGCGGGGACACTCCACTGGTGGATAACACACTGTACAAACAATTAGTGGGGAGCTTGTTGTACCTCACACACTTCAGACCAGACCTCTCCTATGTAGTGAGAGCAGTCTCCTAGTTCTTACAAGAGCCACATGAGATACATTGGAAGGCTGCAAAGTGTATCCTTTGGTATGTATAGGGAACCATCACCTTTGGGATTCACTATGTAATAGACTCTGCATTGGACCTCATCAGGTTCATTGATTCTGACTGGGATGGAGAAAACATCGATCACACATCCACATCTAGTTACTCAATCAGTTTGTGTTCCGGGACCATCTATTGGTCGAGAAAGAATCAGGCTGTTATTTCTCTATCCTCAGCCGAGGTAGAGTACATAGGGGTAGTTAACATAACCATTAAGGCTATATGGCTACACCATTTTCTCACTAAGTTGGGCATTCAGTTTCATCAGCCGATCACCATTTGGTGTGACAACCAGAGCACTCTGAATTTATGCAGAGATCCAATTCAAAGGCAGTGGACGAAGCACATCGAGATCCACATGCACTACATCTGGGACTTAGTACACGAGGGGATCATCGATATGTAGTTCTATCCTTCATCAAAATAGAATACAGACATATTCACCAAGATATTCACTAAGAAGAAGTTTCATTCTATGTGTAGTCGTCTTGGAGTGAAGGACACAATTGCCTAACAACTGCCAGTTTTTTTTTTGATACATTGTACCTTGAGGGGGTTTTTTTCCCATGAGTTTTTCCCTCTTTTCCTCATTCATTTCAATGTGTATTTTGTTTTCGGGTACCTAACATGGCCTTATTGCTGGGACTCATTCTTTTATTTTCACCATAGTGATGTTCAGGGGATATTGGACATACTTCAAACACACCTATGACTTATTTTTCCTAAGGTTTCCCCTATTTTTATTAGTCATTATCAAATATCCCACAATTTAGGGAGAATATTCTTTTTCCTACATTCTAGAGGAATATTCTCTTTAGTTCACACTTCAGTTGGATTAGTTGAATAGAGTCTTGATGCCACATTGGTTCCATCACCATGCAACATTCGGATCATCACTGATAATGCACATTGCCCTGAGGATTATCTCCAAAGTGGCACATTACTAATGCTTCCTTGATATCCCCCTCATTTCACTCTGATTTAGTTAGTTAACTGAGGACTGAGAGACTAGTTGACTTAGACTAGGTGGCAATTAAGTCCCATGACTACCGGTGTGTGCCGAGATCATTCTAGACCACCACTATGGAACATTAGCTCATGCATTATGGTGCATTAGTTGAGCTATGCAACATATATCACCTGTATTGTATCATTCTTTTATTCAGTTACTACAATTCTTTGACTCTCTCTCTCTCTCTCTCTCTCGTTTCTATTTTTTCTCATTTTTATGAAAACTGTCTATGTCCTTTGCTAGCGAGATCTTATTTGTGCAAGTTCATCCACATTAATTTACATCTCATATATAATAGAGGTGAAGGAGGCCCTTCAGTAGTGCAAGAGTGAGAGTGAGTGTTACACATTATTTTCGTCACCCTCGTGACCATTGATAGTATGTGTATCACCTATTAGAAGAAAGATCATTTTCCATATTCCCTAAAGGATGTTGAAGAAATAAAACTTTCCCAGAGAGATGGAATTGTCTTTTCCTTATTGCAAAACCTTGTAAATAAGGATCGTCGCACCTTGCTCAGTGTTAAGGGTGCAACGATTTATAATTGACACAAGTTGCACCATAGTGGCTTGCGACATCATCGCAAATTGCTCAGTGTTAAGGGTGCGATGATATTTGAACAAAGGAAAAACGAGAAATTTCTCGAAGGTTATAGAATAGAATCTTTGAAAGGATTAGGTGGCCTCCGATCGGTTTGGATCTCACCCACTTTTATGATTTAGTGGGATCATCATAATCCCTTCATCCCTTCCCCTTCACTCTATATAAGGATGGATCTCTCATGAGAAGAGTTAGTCTAACTTATGTGTGAAGAATTTTGCTGAAGATTGTGCTTGTGATAGCTTTTCTTTAGCTTTCCAAGTCAGGTTGTGTGTAGTCTTCATGAAAATAATTGGAGCAAGAGGTGTGTGTGTGTGTTGAGGAAAAGGGCCATCAGAAGGGACCTTGCAACTGTTGATATTATGGTAGCTGCGGGAGGTATTTACCTCCACATGTAAACCTGACGAGAATAGAATATTCTGGGAAGCAAGAAGAAACCATAATTAGTTGGCTAATAACCCTATAAGACAAGTCGGCTCAAGAGGATAACTTGAATTAGGTTATTAGCCTCCAAGAGAAGAAGCTGACTAAAGAAAATATTATATACTAAGTAAATAAGCACCCAGAATGAGAAGTCGGCCCTAGCAGTTTGCTAGATTTAGTATAAATACATGAGGCTAGTCTTCATTCTAGAAGGCATTCTCAGAACTATAGAAGAAACACTTGTGTGAACTGCAGTTGGCCAATTTATGCGCAAGTTTGGAGGAGAGCTGCCATTGCAGCTAGAAAATTTCGGTTTTGTCTTGGACTATATCTTGGTTATGGTTTGGAATCTCTGATCAACTCTTGCTTGGTGCAATATCCTTGGAGAAAGGTGTGCCACCCTTTGTTTGGTTATCTAGCCTAGGGTTTGCTTCCGGAATGATTCTCTGTCAAGGTTAAGGTGCTCGGGGGTGGCTTTGGCCTATGGTTGGGTGACAATAATGATATTATCTATGGTTAAAAGAGCACATCCATCATATTCTAATAGGTTATGGGCCCACACCTCCTTCATTCAGTCTAACCATTGGAAGGGAGCATAGACATAAGGATACTAAACTTGTTGAAGAACTACCGCTAGGGTTTCTAGAAGGAGAAATTACTAAATTATTGCCGCTAGGGTTACTAACAGGTGCAGTTGCAGAAACCCTAATCCTCTCATCGAGGCACCTTAAGTGAAGGGATTGAACTAATTTATGGATAGACTAGTGCGCCCTAGCCCATCACATCTTTTGGTACTCTCAACAAGCCACGACGCCAAGTTTGAGGTTTTGGTCAAAATCTAGGGTTGACCAAGTCAAAGTAGCCATGACTTACTTTATGAAGTCAGAAAACAAGTTATATGGGTCTTCTAACTTCATAGCGTGGAAGACAAGGATTGAACTCATCCTTGCCAAGAATAAAGTGTTGGATATCGTGGAAGGAAAGATCGTGGAACTAGAGTTTGAAGAAGGAAAAGAGAAGGAACCACAAAATGTTGTAGTTATGGAGAAGTTCAAAGACGGTGACATCAAGTCCATGAGTATCATAGTGGACTCTATAAAATACCACTTGATACCCTACATCTCCCATCTCGACTCATCAAAGAAGATTTACGATGCCCTAACAAATCTCTTCTCAGTTAGAAACATTGGACAAGTAATGAGTATGAAGAATGAGCTCCGTGACATGAAGATGAATGATCATGACAACATAACATCATACTTTGTGAGGATCTCTCAGTTAAGAGATCAACTACAAGCTATTGAAGAAATCATCTCAGAGAAGGAACTGGTAAATATAGTACTCAACGGTCTTCCCAAGACATGGGATGCATTTGCCGCAAGCATGAACACAAGGAAGGAGTATCTTACATTCAAAGAACTTTGGACTTGCTGTGCATAGGAAAAATCAAGGATTAGTGAAAAATATAAACCTCAAAATAAATACGATGATCAAGTCTTCACAACAATATTCAAGAATTTCAGGAGCAAAAGGAAGTTTGGTTCAAGGAAGAAGCCAAATCAAGAGAAAGATATGTCAGAAATACAATGCTTCAACTGTCGAAAGTATGGTCACTACAAGAATCATTGTCGCGAGTTGAAGAAAAGGAAGGAGACACACGAAGCATCAGTTTTCGAAGAAAAGGAACCTTCAAAGAAGATTAAGCAATATGAAACAAACTTCTTCTTCTAAGACAAGGTAAACAACACTCTTTATAGTTCTTGTACATACCATGTTTTCTTTACATATCTTTCATATCTATTTCTTAGAAGATAATATGCTCAAAGAGAAAAATATACTTATGGAAGAACAACAAGATAAGGACTGCTATCACTATAACTATAAGACAAGCTGCAAGATAATCCAAAATCAGAAATAAACCTAGAAGAAGTAAAGACAGAAAGAAGTCAACAATCAAGAGGAAATTGGAAAAAGATTGGTGACACTTTGGAGAAGACAATAAGGATGCAGACGGAAGTGTGGAATCTCCTATATGGAGGGAGACGATTATATATTACCAAAAGAAGAGCATGCATTCATACATGAAGCAAGGATTAGGAGGGAGCTAATCCTATGATCCATTGAAGATGATGAAGTATATATCCATGGTAGAAGCCATGAAAAGCAATACATGTTTAGTTTGACTTTAGAAGAAGTCTTCTCTGAAAAAAGAAGCCTCAAAAGTATCCCTGGTTGTCCATCCACATCCATGATCCTATGATGAAAGGAAGAAGGCGTAATCTTTAGGGTATGGAATCTATAGAAAACTCCATGAACTCAAAAGCAAAAGAAACATGAGGAAGAACATGAAGATTCCAAGAGAGAAAGAAAAGACAGAACAACCAGTCATTGTATCGATAATTACAAGACTATCATCCTGATATGAACTCACTAAAATCAATCAAGGAGAGGAACTGAAAGTTTTGATGAAGAACAGTGTATGGAAGACTTATGAATGAAAGCATTGCGATATCCAGAACTAGAAGTTCTCCCAGATGGAGGGAGAATACTACGATGATTGTTTGTTCCAAGTAAACCAAACATACCTCTACATGAACAATTATATCGTTCGCAATATCCATGGGTTGGAGTTTACATCAGAGGAATACAAAGACTATTCTCCAGAATAATTGAAAAAAGAGCATATGAAGAGAAACCTCAAGGATTTGAGGTATACCAGAAAGAGACCCTTGTATGTAGATGAAAGAAGACAACTTGGTAGAGAACCTCCAATGCACAACAAAAGCATGGTGAAAACTTTCTATATTATATCAGAATGGTTACCCAAAACTCCAAAATGATGAATTGCCAATCCATGACAAATATCTCACGATGACAGAAGAAGTGCCACATGGATATGTTCCAGTTTGAGCCTTGCCAAGATGTTATGAGCTAGAAGGAAACAAAAGAGCTGAATTCAACCATGATATACTATAATGATCAAAGTTATATGAAGCCTTTAGAGAAAACCAATGTTCCAAAAAGACCGAATTACATTGAGATCAAGCATTACATTCTTCATGATGAAGTCCAGAAAAGAAAAGTGGTTCTCCAATATATATATCTCCACAGATGAGCAAATAAGCAGACATTTTGGTAAAGCCTCTGTCCAAGATGAAAGAGTTTGCGTAGTCAAGCTGGAGCTCATGGAGATGACTTCCTTATTGAAAAATGAAGAGATGACTCCCAGGTTGGGAGGGAGCACTGATGTGTTCTTGACTTATGGACAGTCATTTTTTAGTTCGAAAAATGGTCCAGGATGAGAAGTTCCTTTCCAGTTCGGAAAGTGGTTTGAGATTTCTGATGGACATGCATTTTCTAGTTCGAAAAATGGTCCAGATCGAATGGTCATTTTTGTAATGAAAATGGTTCGATGGATTTCTGATGTACCATAGACAATGATTACCCTTGTGGTTAACATAGGGAATGGTCTAGGACAATCTCTCTTCTTAACGGTCACTCTTAGTAGTGGTCAAGAAGACTGGTCCACCTTGCCGGACAATCATTCTTTCAAATCTCACAATTGTGAGCAGTTTCGAAGAATGGTCCGTTTTGGAGGTTGGTGCAGGACAATCATTTCCTTAGGAAATGGTTCAGACAATCATTCCCTAGGGCAGATTCATTCTCTCTAGGTTGCACTTTGTTTAGTGTCGGAGGAATGGCACAGATAGGCGAATGGTCCAGGTTCAACAATCAGGGACAGGAATTCCCTAGGGAAGATTCATTCTCTCTAGGGTGCACTTTGTTTAGTGCCGGAGGAATGGCCCAGATAGGTGAATGGTCCAGGATCAGAAATCGGGACAGTCATTCTTCCTTGATTGGGAACAATAGTCCAGATAGATCATCATTGATGTTCTACTTTCTGAGGGCAGTTGATGTTCTAGACCTCACAGATGTGAGTGGAAGAATGGCCTAGATGATTCAGTTTATATCATAATAATGTTTTCTATGCAAGTTGATATCAGATGATTGTTATGGAGACTGTATGTATCCATACATTATATATATACTACTGTGGTGGATATGTTACACTGAGTGTGACTATACGTCATTGATAAATTATCTGTGTGCTACTTGGTGTGGCAGTGTACCACTGGATTGTAGTTGTGCACTACTATGGATAGACACAGTTGTGTTCTATTGAATGACATTGTTCCGATTTGCCTTGAAGACTATCAATAGTGTTGGAAATGATTATCAACTAGATGGATGATCAATGGACATAGATTTCCCAGATGGAAAATGATTCATGACATTTATTTTTCTAGGACATATGACCGGATTAGAAGAAGGGCTCTTGTGTCACTCTGTGGAGTGAATGACTTATCCAACATCATGTCTGATTACTCAGATGGAGTATGGTTTCGAGAGATGATGCAACCTATAACACTGATAGTGATGATGGTGCTCAAGATCTAGTCATGAGATAGTTTATACGACTATGTTGATGCTACCGGGTGAATGATATGTTTGTGCTCAAGACCATTACCTTCAATACCTGCCTATCTAGGAGGGAGTGTTGATATTATGGTAGCTGCGGGAGGTATTTACCTCCACGTGTAAACCTGACGAGAATAGAATATTTTGGGAAGCAAGAAGAAACCCTAATTAGTTGGATAATAACCCTAGAAGACAAGTCATCTCAAGAGGATAACTTGCATTAGGTTATTAGCCTCCAAGAGAAGAAGTCAACTAAAGGAATTATTATATACTAAGTAAATAGGCACCCAGAATGAGAAGTCGGCCCTGGCAGTTTTCCAGATTTAGTATAAATATAGGAGGTTAGTCTTCATTCTGGCAGGCATTCTCAGAACTGCAGAAGCAACACTTGTGCGCACTACAGTTGGCCATTTTATGCGCAATATTGGAGGAGAGATGCCATTGCAGCTGCTACAACTAACAGATTTTGGTTTTATCTTGGAATATCTCTTGGTTATGGTTTGGACTCTTTGATCAGATCTTGCTTGGTGTGCTATCCTTGGAGAAAGGTGTGCCACCCTTTGTTTGGCTATCTAGCCTAGGGTTTGCTTCCAGAATGATTCTTTGTCAAGGTTAAGGTGCTCGGGGGTGGCTTCGGCGCATGGTTGGGTGACAATAGTGATATTGTCTATGGTTAAATGAGCACATCCATCATATTCTAATAGCAACATCAAGGCACATGTTGCATTCTCGACTTTCATCAATATAATACAATAATACATTTCTTTCCTATAAAAGTGTCTCCATTTTTATTGTATAACTCCGTAATCTTATGCAAAGGTTCCATTAGAATATATATATATATATATATATATATATATATATATATATATCGTTTCTCTATCTTTGTTGGTTTGTGTTTCTCAACAAATTTAACATCCCACAAAACTTAAGATGGAGCAAGGATGGCATTATAAAGGATCAAACAATGTTTAAATGATATGTCGTTTATCCCTCATTAAGCTAGTATACACTACAATGGAAACATAAGGAAAAGTTTGTATTCTATCATGTTTTGTTCTAATTTATTGTTGAAGTTAGGGAGATTATTTCATGTCAGCACTTACCAATTCGTCCAGTAACAAAATTGACAACCATACTGGGGAATTTCCTCTTTTGGTCTTTGCTTCTTTCTTTCTTTTGGCTTGTCTGTTTTTGTTGATTTTTCATTCTTTGAGTCACTGGGTGATCTAAGTTGGCTCTCAGGTCCTGAAAGTTCACTAAAACATCCTGTCATTTTTTTAATTTTTTCCTAAGTTTCAGTCTTCGACGCACCCTACTATGAGAAATAGTGTGACATCGCTGCATTGTGTCTTTCTTTTGCTTGCGTCGATACCTAAAAGACGCACTGTGTCACACTGTGACCTGCGACGATTGTGATAAATTTTTAGGTGACAATATTTTTCTTTTTCCAGATTCCTTATAATTGCTTGGGGTGAATTTTTTGGCTCTGTTGGATGATTGTTCACAGCCTGGTTTACAATTTTTAGTTGATCTTGATCATTTTTTCAAGTTTTTAAAGTCTTTATCATAAGCTTCAAGATCTATCTTTCACTTGTTGCTGTAAATCTATGGGTTTCATCCTTGAGTGCTTTCCATTCAAGTTGTTAATGATCTTTCCTAAGTTTTTGATTTTTGTTGATTAGAAAATGAATTTTGATTTCATTAATTAAACATACAAGTTTTCTTTATTTTTCACTTTTGGTTGTATTGTGAATTAAGTTTGTGAATTGCGTTGTGGATGCATTCATTTTTTTTTGAAAAGATTATTCTTTCTCTTTGTTCATATCTCTGCATTTTATTAAGAAGAAAAATAATTGAAAAGTTATCTTTCTTTTGTAGTGTTCACAAAGAAACATTTTTTCATTTTAGCTTTTGTTTAAAGGAGAAATTGAATTTTTTTATCACTTTGATTGTTTGATATTAAGATTGTTCACAATTTAAAGGAATTGTTTGTTAGAATATAATGGATGTGATCATTTTACCATTGACAATATCTCTATTGTCACCCAACCATAGGCCGAAGCCACCCTCCGAGCACCTTAACCTTGCCAGAGAATCACTACGGAAGAAAACCCTAGGCTAGATAGCTAAACAAAGGGTAGTGCACCTTTCCCCAAGGATAGCGCATCAATAAGAGCTGATCAGATAGTCCAAACCCTAGCCAAGAGATAGTCCAAGTGTAACTGCTAGCTGCAGTAGCTGCAATGAAAACTATCCTCCAAACCTGCGCATAAATTGGGAAACTGCAGTGCGCACAAGTGTTTCTCTGCAATTCTAAGACTGCCTGCCAGAATGAGAACTGGCCTCCTGTATTTATACTAATTCTGGCTAACTGCCTGGGCCGACTTCTCATTCTAGGTATCTGTCTATTCAATATATATTATTATTTCTAGCCAACTTCTTCTCTTGGAGGCTAATAACCTAATATAAATTATCTTCTTGAGCCGACAAGTCTTCTAGGGTTATTAGCCAACTCATTAGGGTTTCTTCTTTCTTCTCGGAGTATTCTATCCTTGTCAGGTTTACACGTGGAGGTAAATACCTCCCGAAACTACCATAATATCAACACTCCCTCATAGCTAGGGAGGTATTACAGGTAATGGTCTTGAGCACAAAACATACCATTCACCTAGTAGCATCAACATAGTCATATAGACTAGATCATGACTAGATCATGAGCACCATCATCATCAGCTGCATCATCTTTCGAAACCATACTCTATCTGAGTAATCAGACATGATGCTCACTCCACAGAGTGATACAAGAGCCATTCACTCTAGAAGAGTGATACATTTACTCTAATCTAGAAGAGTAAATGTTCTGAACCATTTTCTGTCTGGAAAATCTCTGTTCATCATTCATCTGGATGATAAATATTTCCAATAAATTGCTGATAGTCTTTAAGGAAATCAGAACAAAAATAGAACACAACTGTGTCTATCCATATTAGTACATAACTACAATCCAATGGTACACTACCACACCAAGTAACACACAAGTACTTGATCAACAACGTATAGTCACGAACATTGGAACACATCCACCATAGTAGTATACATATACTATCATACAATCTTCATAACAATCATCTGATAACAACTTGCATAGAAACACTGTTATGATATAAACTAAATCATCTGGGCCAATCTTTCACTCACATCTGTGAGATCTGAAAGAATATCTGCCCTCAAAAAGGTAAAACATCAATGATGAGCTATCTGGACTATTCTTCTCAAGCAAGGAAGAATAATTGTCTTGATTTATGAACCTGGACCATTCTTCCTACACTAATCAAAGTGCACCCTGGAGAGAATGTATAAACCCTAAGGAATGCCTGTCTTTGATTGCTAAGCCTAGACTATTCCCCACCCTGGGCCATTCCTCCTACACTAATCAAAGTGCACCCTGTAGAGAATGTATAAACCCTAAGGAATGACTGTCCAGACCATTTCCTCTGTTAACCACAAGAGAAAAAGAATGTCTTGTATCAACCTCCAAAACAAACCATTCCTCATGTTAACCACAATGAGAAATCGCTGTCCGACGAGGCGAGCCAGTCTTCTTGAGTAACCCTCAAGAAGAGAGACTTCCCTAGACCACTCCCCATGTTAACCACAATGGGAATTCACTGTCTATGATACATCAACAATCTGGACCATTTCCCATGTTAACCACAATGGGAAATCACTGTCCGTCAGAAATCTCAATCCACTTTCCGAACTGGAAAGGAAACTTCTCATCCTGGACCATTTTTCGAACTGAAAAATGACTGTCCATAAATCAATACATATCAGTGCTCCCTCCCAACCTGGGAGTCATCTCTTTCTTTTTCAATAAGGAAGTCGTCTCCACGAGCTCCAACTTGAGTACGCAAACTCTTTCATCTTAGATAGAAGCTTTACCAAAATGTCTACTTATCTGCTCATCTGTAGATATATGAAATGGATAACCTCTTTCTCCTTTCTGAACTTTATCACGGATAATGTAATGCTTGATTTCAAATGTACTTCGTTCTGGAGCACTGGTTTTCTTTGAAGGCTTCATGTAGCTCTGATCAATAAAGTATATAATTGTTGGATTCCTCTTTGGTTCCTGCTAGC
Organism: Picea engelmannii; assembly: GCA_009831015.1. Taxonomy (NCBI): domain Eukaryota; kingdom Viridiplantae; phylum Streptophyta; class Pinopsida; order Pinales; family Pinaceae; genus Picea; species Picea engelmannii. The sequence goes on from ML810369.1 coordinate 46,341, forward strand.
TCACAACATCGTGGCAAGGGTTAAACTAGAACATATCCATGTGGCACTTTTTCTATCATCATGAGATCTTCATCATGGATTGGAAATCCATCATCCTGATCTTCTGAGTAATTATTCTGATACAATATCTCTGTTATAGAGAATCTTCACCACGCTTCTGCTGTGCATTGGAGGTTCTTCACCAAGTTATCTTCTTCCATCTGTATACAAGGGTCTCTTTCTGGTATGCCTCAAGGTCTTGAGGTTTCTCTTCATATGCTCTTTGTTCAATTGATCCGGAGAACAACCTTTGCATTTATCTTAATGTAGCACTCCAACCTATGGATGATATAATGACTCATGTAGAGGTATGTCTGGTTTACCGGAACGAGCAATCATCATAGTCTTCTCCCTCCATCTAGGAGAACCTCTAGTTCTAGATCTTGCAATGCTTTTATTCATAAGTCTTTCGTATACTGTTCTTCATCACAACCTTCAGTTATGCTTGATTTTTTTCATATTAGGCTGGTAGTCTTGTGATTCTCGATACAATCACTGGTTGTTCAGTATTTTCTTCTTTCTTGGAATCTTCATGTTCTTCCTCATGTTTTTCTTTAGATTTTGGGTCCATGGAGTATCTTATAGATTCCATTCCCTAAATATTCCACTTCTTTCTTTTATCATAGGATCACGTATCTGGATGGACAACCAAGGATACTTTAAGGCTTTTCTTTGAAGAAGACTTCTTCTGAGGTTGAAATGAACACGTACTGTCTTTCATGGTTACTACCATGGATATATACTTCATCATCTTCAATGGATCATAGGATTAGCTCCCTCCTAATCCTTGCTTCATGTAAGAGTGCATATAATCGACTCCCTCCATCTAATAGAGTCCACACTTTCTTCTGTATCTTTATTGTCTTCTGCAATATACAATTGGATTTCTCTGTCTAGCCGAGTCCATGCTTCCATCTTGTTGTCTTCTACAAAACGTCATAAGTCTTTCTCCAATTTCCTCTCGATTGCTGACTTCTTTCTGTCTTTGCTTCTTCTAGGTCTCTTCATGATTGATTCGGCTTATCTTGCAACAACTTCCACATGATTTGTTTGATGTAGTTCATTCTTTCATGTATTATCTAATGATATCAATCCTTATCTTTTTTTTCTTCCATCGGTATAGTTCTTATTGGAACACATTATCTTCCAGGAGATAGATATACAAGATATGTATAGAGATGATGGAAACAAGATATGTACAGAGACGATGCAAACAAGATATGTACAAGAACTAAGAAGAGTATTGTTATCTTCAGAAGAAGAAGTCTCTTTTGTCTTGCTTAGTCTTCTTTGTAGGTTCCTTTTCTTCGTCAACTGATGCTTCGTGTTTCTCCTTCCTTTTCTTTAGCTCGGGACAATGATTCTTGTAGTGGACATACTTTCAACAGTTGAAGCATTGTACTTCTGAAATGTCTTTCTCTTGATTTGACTTCCTCCTTGAACCAAACTTCCTTTTGTTCCTGAAATTCTTGAATCTTTCTATGAAGGCTTGATCATCGTACTTCTTTTGGGGTTTCTCTTTTGCACTGATCCTTGATTCTTCTTGAGCACAACAAGTCCAAAGTTCTTCAAATGTCGGATACTCCTTCCTTGTGTTCATGCTTGCGGCAAATTCATCCCACGTCTTGGGAATACCATTGAGTAATATGTTTACCAATTCCTTCTCTGAAGTGATCTCTTCAATAGCTTGTAGTTGATATATTAACTGGGAGATCCTCACAAAGTATGATGTTATGCTGTCATCATCATTCATCTTCATGTCACGAAGCTCATTCTTTAGACTCATAACTTGTCCAATGTTTCTGATCGAGAAGAGATTTGTTAGGGAATCGTACATCTTCTTTGATGAGTCAAGATGGGAGATGTAGGGTATCAAGTGGTCTTTTATAGATTCCACTATGATTCTCATAGCATTGATGTCACCGTCTTTGAACTTTTCCATAGCTGCAACGTTCTGTGGTTCCTTCTCTTTCCCTTCTTCAAACTCTAGTTTCACGATCTTTCCTTTCACGATATCCAACACTTTATTCTTGGCAAGGATGAGATCAATCCTTGTCTTCCACGCTCTGAAGTTAGAAGCTCCATATAACTTGTTCTCTGACTTCATAGAGTAAGTCATGGCTGCTTTGACTTGGTCAAACCTAGATTTGATCAAAAGGTTAAACTTCACGTCTTGTGTTTCTGAGAGTACCAGGAGATGTTCTAGGCTAGAGCGCACTGATCTATCCAGAGATTAGGTCAATCCCTTCACTTAAGGTGCCTCAATGAGAGGATTAAGGTTTCTACAACTGCACCTGCTAGTAATGCTAGCGATAGTTCTTTGGTGACTGCTCCTGCTAGGAAACCCTAGCGGCGGTTCTTCAACGAGCTTAATATCCTTTTGGCTATGTTTCCTTCAAGCGGTTAGACTGAATGAAGGAGGTGTGGGTCCATAAACTGTTAGAATATAATGGATGTGATCATTTTACCATTGACAATATCTCTATTGTCACCCAACCATAGGCCGAAGCCACCCTCCGAGCACCTTAACCTTGATAGAGAATCACTCTGGAAGAAAACCCTAGGCTATATAGCCAAACAAAGGGTAGCGCACCTTTCCTCAAGGATAACGCATCAACAAGAGCTGATCAGATAGTCCAAACCCTAGCCAAGAGATAGTCCAAGCGTAACTGCTAGCTGCAGCCGCTGCAATGACAACTGCCCTCCAAACCTGCATAGAAACTGGGCAACTGCAGTGCGCACAAGTGTTGCTCTGCAATTTTGAGACTGCCTGCCAGAATGAGAACTGGCCTCCTGTATTTATACTTATTCTGGATAACTGCCTAGGCCGACTTCTCATTCTGGGTATTTGTTTGTTTAGTATATATTATTATTTCTGGCCAACTTCTTCTCTTGGAGGCTAATAACCTAATATAAATTATCTTCTTGAGCCGACAAGTCTTCTAGGGTTATTAGCTAACTCATTAGGGTTTCTTCTTGCTTTCCAGAGTATTCTATGCTTGTCAGGTTTACACGTGGAGGTAAATACCTTCCGCAACTACCATAATATCAACATTGTTGTCTTGCAACTTGATGTTTTTTGGTGAAAAGAAAACCTCCTCTCTTATGTAATTAGAGTTAATCGAAAAAAAATATTTTCATCCCATCTCTCTTTGCATATTTTTGAGTCAAGGTCAAACACTTCATCAGTTTCATCTCTGGTTCCTTTTTGAGTAAAACAAAAGCCATTAAAATTAAGCATAATTTTAAAATTTATCTAGTAACTTTTATTTTCTAGAACTCTTGTACACCAACATTAGCTAGGACATAGATCTTTGGAATAGGTTGTGAGGAATACTCTCCAAAGCATCAAAACACGCAATATAATCTTGTGATTAGGGGGAGTTAAATCCACTTGCTACATTTTGTCCTGGGAAGCCCTTCTAACAGAAGGGTCAATCATGAGGTCGCATTAAGGCCAACATAGTTACTAACCCTGCTTTGTTGGTCTTAGTGTAGTGAATGCATGTATTATTGGGGTTCACTTGAGAAGAAAACCCTGTGCGGGTGTTCTCGAGGAGATTTAGGGATTAGTTGCCCCGCTCTTGCGCGTATATCGGACTGTTGACTGCTTCCCCATACATCATTGTCGTAATTGGTAACTTTAATAGACTACATATTTAGGGTCTTTACACGAGGTGTCTGTGAAGGGGAAAGTCTTCATGGTACCTAGAATTGACATTGGCTAAACTCACTCGAGCTCCTTGTAGGGTATACCCACAATTATTTGCGAGAGCTTGCACCAGAGTGTAATTTTGTTAAGCATTACGTCAATGTAACTTTTCCACCCGCTCTATCCCAACCCCTTCTTGTTTTGATCTCATGACGTTGGATTTCATCACCAACTAGTGATTTCGATATAATAAGGCTTGTTTGTATGCTTTCTATCTAGATTTTATTAGTGAATGTTATTTGTTTTCTGTAGTTGGCCATATATATTTTTTATTTTTATTATTGGGTGTGGCTAACATCAGCCCTCGTCATTCACATAGGATGCAAGGATTACCTTCAGAAGAACTGGAAGAATATGTCCCCTTGCCTCCTAATTCACCAGAGGGTCCTTTTCCTGAAGGAGATGTCAACAATGAATAATCCTCTGAGATTGGGAGTTCTACTCTATTGATCGAATATCCGGGAGGACCAACTACAAGTTTACAAGGCTCATCACTTCCTATGAACCCACTATTGATTGTTCCCCAAGACCCTGTTCTGCTCAGAATAAACTCTTCATGAGACATTATTGTTGAAGACTATCCTAGAATAACTTCAAGACCTTTCGTAGAATTCGACGTGGATGAACCACCTTTTCCTAGTAAAGGATTTAGAACCTTTGTTCAAACTTTTGGAATTTTTAATCCCAGTTCAATCCCAATCCATTCTTTGTGGAGAAATCCCTCAAGACTCGATATATTTTATAAATTAGGTATGAGTCCAAATCAACCTACATCGCCACACATACCTGTTATTTATATTTATTATACAATTCCTCCAATTCATTTTACTGGCATGACAAGTAATATTGCTGCTGTTTCAGACTAGGTGTTGGTTGATACACATACAATTCTTCCTAGCCAGTTCACTAGCTCTATAGCAGTTCCACAAGTTGCACCTTTTTCTGCCAAAAGTTCGGTAACAACTCAAGCTCCTATTGGAACACCACTTCTTTCTAGACCGAATCCATCACTTCCACTTGGGTATAATGCTCTTAGTGGTTCTATTGCTAATTGTACCTAGTGTCCATCTGGAGGACCTAGTATTTTTGTTCCACCTGGGTATAATGCTCTTAGTGGTTTTATTGCTAACTCTAACCAGGGTCTATCTGAAGGACCTAGTCTTCTTGTAGCACCTGGAGGATCTAATCTTCCTGGACCAAGTAGCTCAAATCTGCTTGGAGGAACAAACCATCCTATTACTTCTGGTTTTCAACTTCCCGTTAGGGGATACTCATTTTGGGGACAACCCCAAGTTGGGGGACACAATCCTATTTACGGGAAATCTATGCTTGGATCACAAGCCCAACCTTGGAATTTTCCTTTTCAAGGAAATAAACAACTGCCAAGGGGGAAATCTAATCTAACAAATTCTTTTGTGCCCTCTTATCCCAGACAACCTTTTCCAAGCACTTTAAACCCAACTCGGGGTCAAGCCTTTCAATCCAATGCCCCTTTCCAAGGTGGCATGCCGAATCAACACGTTAATGTTGGTTACTTGCCTCAAAATCCTGCTCTGCCGAATTTGACTGGACCATCTAACCATAATCTGCTTTTGCAAATGACTTATGGTCCTACTGGTATACCTATAGGATTACCTCTCGAAATTTATTAGTTTCCTCAAGTTAACAAGCAATTGCCATTTTTAGCTACTTTGGATTTACTAGATTTGTCTATAATTCTGAATAATCCTGTCTTACATTCTCCTTTTTGGCTGATTATACCTACCAAATTACCGTCGAACATTTCAAAGTTTGACGACCATTTGGGAGAAGATCCAAACAATCATGTCATGACTTTTCATCTTTGGTGTTCATCCAACTCATTGATAGATGACTCCATACAACTACATCTTTTTCAACGCACTCTTATGGGTTCGGAAACTAAATGGTACATCGAATTGTCAAGAGGTTTCTTCAATGATTTCAATACCCTAGCCATGGATTTCCTGACACATTACCAACCACCAATACAGTATGAGACAAGAATGAAAATTTTAATTTCATTTAAACAATCCTCCTCTACTCACATTTCAGATTATATTCATGAATGGAGGAGGAGAAGAGGATTAATTAAAGTTCGTCCTCCTGATCAATTATTGGTTGAGTGGTTCACTAAATCACTCATTAGTCCTATAACTCATGATGTGGCCATGGGGGGTGTCGTCACTAAAGAGTAGGCGATCAATCGTGCCCAATATTTAGATCTTGTTTATTCTCAAATGGGCACATTGTATGACTTGATCCATGATGCTCCTTGCCCATCTGCAAATCCAACCCCAATGCTTCCGGTAGCATCTCATTCTGTTGACGGTGTGATTGACACTTTTCATACAGAGACTTAGACCAAATAGGCCAATCATTCCAATCCCAAACCTACCACTACCAACGTACAAAATGCTACTCCTCCTGCCGCCTCTCCCGATAAAACATCTGAGGTAAATATGGTCCAGTTTACGACTACTGACAAATCTCAAAATAATAAGAAAAGGAAGGGTAAGAATAAATAGGATAAAACTAATAATCAACAACGAGAAAAAGCAAAAACTCAACTTGCTGACGATAAAGAAAAGAGAAAACCTCGTTATCCTTGTCTTATTTATGGCGAGGACCATTACACAAAAGATTGTCCGAGACGTGCATATGTTACTCGATTCCTCCAGGGAACTGGGACTCCTCCTATGCCTATTGTTTTGTCGTAACCTTTTCCTTCTCAATAATAGGCCCAATTCATTATTCATGACCAACCTTCTCCCTCTACCAGTTCTTATGTGCTCATGTGTACTACTTCCAAGAAAGATGATACTGTAGTTTCTACTTGAACCAAAGATTATTCTCCTTCTAAAGAGAAGGTTGAAGATCTACCTCTTGCATCGGCTCCGCCTCCCAATGGTCCTCTTCATCTCGAACGACTTAATCCTGATACAATAATTCTTCCACCTCCCAAAGGCGTCATTCATAAGTCGTCATTCAACCCACATGCATGCGCAACTCAAAACTATAGTATTGTAGAAGATCTTGCACATGCACCATTTGCAATATATTCCCTCGAAGTCCTTCAAAGTTGTCCTACTCAATGGAAGGCACTGTTAAAGGATATTGGTGAAATCGACCCTACTGATATGAATTTGATAATCTTTGACTTGGAAGATCACATCCCAAGACTCTCTCATCAATTAACTTTTCAAATACAAATAATTGTGGAAACAAATAATATTTTTCGAACAATTGTTGATGAAGGGGATTCGACTTGCATAATGTACGTTACCTATTGGAAAGCCATTGGATCTCATACCCTTACCGAGTCACATAACACATTAAAATATTTTAATGGTACATGGTAAAAACCTTATGGTGTACTTCCTGCATTATCTATTGTGTTAGAAGGAAAATCGATTACTGTTGAGGTCGAAGTGTTTGATGAACCTCTCGATTACAACCTCTTACTTTTCTGTAGCTGGATTGACGCTATGCAAGCAATTGTCTCTACTCTTTTCCGTGTGATATGTTTCCCTTACCAAGGTAAACGTTTTATAGTAGATCAAATCGCCTTTTTTAGTTCTGATTCATGTAGATTTTAACCTTGTACAATATTTACTGCAGACATATTTTCAGTAAAAGAATAGAAAATATACAATGGAAAATACAAACATTACACAGAGATGTTTCCCCTAGAAACCCAAACCGGGAAAACCAACATATTCTATATTCATTCATAGTGATACATTGTTTACAATACAATATACATATAGGAGCCAACTCCATCCAAAACCCTAACCCAATGAATTGGATTAGTCAATAACCCTAATTCCTTAACCGAAAATAGAAAACCATCGGAAAAAAACCATGTGCTGAAAAACCAACCAAAAATGTGACATGTTTCTCAAGGCAATTTGTTTTTCTCGGGGGCACTTCCCCTGAACCCCCACACAGGGGGATTTTTCCCCTCTCAAACCCCCCTACACGCTCGGCGCAATGCAGACAATACTACTCATGCAAAGAATATAACACATACCCAACATTCTCCCACTTGTTGTTTTCTTTTCATACATGGGGTTACAGGGTTAGATAGTCAACAATCCAAGGCAAAAATGCCCATCTATCCTCTACATCGAGAGAAATTCTCAGTGCTCACAAATTTTGTTAATGAATCTGCAACATTATTCAAAGTGTCCACCTTCATCAACAATACTTTCTTTTCTTCAACCATGTCTCGCACAAATTGATATTGAATATCAATATGCTTTGTCTTTGAATGATAATCCAGGTTCTTCGCCAGAAAAATTGCACTCTAGATATCACAATCTATCCTTACAGCTTGTTGTACCAACCCAATACCTGAACACAATCTTTGTAACCATACCGCTTCCTTACTTGCATGAGTGCCTGCCATGTATTCAACTTTTGTAGTTGAAAGAGCCACTACAACTTGTCTTTTGCTCATCCAACTTATTGCTCCTCCAAACAGGTTAAACACATACCCACTTGTAGATCTCCTAAGATCCAGATCTCCAGCCCAATATGTATCCACAAAGCCATGTATATCCACCACTCTATCCAATCTCGGTCTTCCTTGGTAGCACAATCCATAGCTAGCAGTGTCATGCAAATACCTGAAAAACCTTTTTACTACTGTCCAATGCTCCTTCCCTGGTTTTGACATATACCTGCTCAAAACTCCCATTGCATGTGCAATGTACGGTCTAATACAGACCATTGCATACATAAAACTTCCAACTGCCCTCACATATGGAACTCGAGACATGTCCTCCTCCTCTTCATGTGTCTTGGGACAGTGATCCACATATAACTTTACACCAAGAGGAATAGGAACCTTGATTGGTTTACATTCCTGCATATTAAACCTATGCAATATTGTCTCGACATATTTTCTTTGATTTAACTAGAGTTTCCTCTTTTTCCAATATCTTTTAATTTCCATGCCCAAAATGAAATTTGAAGCACTGAGATCCTTCATGTCAAATTTAAAGGACAACTGAGTTTTCACATCCTAGATAATCTCCTTGTTATTTCCTATCAACAACATGTCATCCACATACAAGAACAAATAAATCAAACGATCACCAATTAATTTAAAATACACACAATTATCCTCTTTGCCTCTTGTGAAGCCAAGTCCTAGCATATAAGTATCAAATTTTTGATACCACATCCTTGGTGATTGTTTTAAACCATACAGAGAATTTTTCAGCTTGCATACCAACTCCTTCTTTCCCTTCACATCAAATCCTTCTGGTTGCTTCATATAGATTTCTTATTCTAGATCCCCATGTAGGAATGATGTCTTCACATCCATATGTTTTACTTCAAAATAAAACGCAACAACAACAAATAACAAAAATCTTATAGAGGTTAACTTGGCCACATGAGAAAAAATATCACCAAAATCAATTCCCTCAACCTGGGAATAACCCTTTGCTACTAACCGAGCTTTGTATTTCTCCACTTTGCCTTCTGCATTCAACTTCTTTTTAAATACCCATTTGCTGCCAATGGGATTTCTTCCAATCGACAACTCTAGTAGATCCAAAGTCTCATTCTTATCCAAGGCTGCCATTTCTTCGTCCATGGCCTTTATCTAGAGATTTCCATCCTTTGAATCCACTGCCTCCCTAACAGTTCTAGGATCATCATCAGTAATAGACAAAATAAAATTTGAACATAAATCATATGGAGTATACCTTTCCGGTAGCCTTCTTTCTCGAACCGATTTGCTCAATACTGGAGTATGAGGATCTTCTTCTTCTAATTCCTGTTCTTCTGTAGAGTCTGATTCATCATCCTTTAAATCAAACCCTATTTTCTCTGGTTCTTCCTTACTTGGAAGGACTTCCTGTTTAACAACATCCTTCATTTCTCTAAGTATCACATCTCAGTTATACACTACCTTCTTAGTTTCTGGGTTCCAAATCTTATAACCTTTGAGACCATCTTTATATCCAATAAAGATACACTTTTCAACCTTCTTATCTAGCTTACTCATGTTTTCCATTGGAACATGAACATATGCATCACAACCAAATACCTTGAGATGTGTGAGAGAAGGTTCTTTACCAGTCCATACCTCTTATGGAGTCTTGTCATCCAACACTGATGAGGGTGATATGTTGACCAGGTAACACGCAATACCCACTGCCTCTACTCAAAATTATTTCCCTAATCCGACATCACTGAGAATGCACCTTGCTTTTTCCATCAACGTCCTGTTCATCCTTTCTGCAACTCCATTCTGCTGAGGTGTATATGGAGTAGTCTTCTGCCTTTCTATACCACACTTATTACAAAATTATTTAAATTCATTCCCGCAGAACTCTCCACCATTATCTGTCCTCAACACCTTAATTTTTTTCTCTGTTTGATTCTCAAAAAGAGCCTTAAACTCTTTAAACCCGTCAAAGACTTCAGATTTATTCCTGGGAAATATATCCAAGTATTCCTCGAGAAGACATCTATAAATGAGACATAGTACACAGATTTTCTCAATGATGGGATCGACATAGGTCCAAAAACATCACTGTGAACTAGCTGTAAAATTCCTTCTTCCCTCGTTGCACCAGAGGGGAATCTTACCCGATTCTTCTTCCCATATAGAAAATGTTCACAAAAATCAAAATCCAGAGAGCAGTTAGACATACCTTCAACCATACCTTTACCGTGTAGTAGTCGAAGTCCCTTCTCTCCGATATGCCCCAGTATTTGATGCCACATCATAACCTTTTCTCCAGAGACTGTAGGAGTTATTTCTTCTTCAACTTCAATATCATGAAAAATGGAGATATTACACCTATCACTAATAGTGCTTCCTTGTAGCTTATACATATTTCCAAATTGAACTCCCTTCTGTTATCACCCCATAAATTATGGGAATCAACTGGTGACTGGGATATTATCTGTATCTAGTGTTTTTGTTGACAAATGATTTTTCATTTTGCAAATAATTTGAGAAAAAAGAAAAGAAAAAAGAAAAAAGGAAAAAGAAAAAAGAAAAAAGAAAAGAAAAAAGAAAAAAGGAAAAAGAAAAAAGAAAAAAGAAAAGAAAAAAGAAAAAAAAAAGAAAAAAGAAAAAAGAAAAAAGAAAAAGAAAAAGAAAAAAGAAAAAGAAAGAAAAAGAGGGCATAAAAGAATTGAAATAAAATCCCCATGCAATAATGGTAACTTGGTCCATACCTTTCAAGCATGGCCAAGTTTTTTAAATTTGATGTTGATAGGGTAGTGAATGATTTGGCTAAACAGTTTAATCTTAGCCAAAATGTCTAGGTTAGATTAGTGAATAAATCTGGCTAGACTGTCTAATCCTGGTCAAATAGCCCCAGGGTAGAGTAATTTCTTAACCCAACAGTTTAATCTGGGTTAACTGTCATAGGAAGATAGGTTAGCATTTAGGTTAGTTGCTTCATTGTTCCTTTCCAATAAAACCAACTTGATGTAAAAATGTCATACCATGTCTCAAAATCCTAGAGGATAGTTTGGTCGAAGCCCCTTGGTGTTGTCTATTTCAGAAATTTGGGGAAAAAACCAATAAAATGTATTTATCCTAAGTTCCCCCCCCAACGCTTGTGTTCTCCGCTCCCAATTTATGCTTCATGCACATCTCGATGGTTCTGATCATGGCACCAAGATCTACGGTGCATAGAGCATTCCNGGGGGGGGGGGGGGGGGTCTGGAATCGGTAATAAGAATTGCGGTCATCTGGACGGCCCAGAGATGAGCGCTCAAATCAACGATCCAGATTTGATTCCGGACCCCCCCGTCCATTCTGACTTTAATGGAGGGAGGGGGGTCCGAAATGAATGATAAACGACGCGCTAAGATCTGCGGCCAGGAAACGGGCGCGTAGATCAATGACCCTAATTGGATTTCGGACCCCCCTCGATGATCTGCCTTTAACCGAGGGGGGGGGGTCTGGAATGGTTTTTCCCCTCTGGCGGGCCCCTTGTCATACGTGGTGTCAACCTATTCGTCTCGAAGTCCCATCCCCCATCTACTATCTGACAGCCCCCCGTCACTCATGGACGTCATCGTCCACTTGTTCCACTTGCTCCCGAGTTATGTCACATCCCATAACTACTGTCAGTCCCCTACCCCTTTTCACTCATGATCAGCCCCTTATTGCGACTTTCACCTCCAATCCCTAGCAGCCATGTCACCCGTCCGTATGTTTGGGCCATCGTCACCTGCCATCTCACCCCCAAGTGGCCCGTTGTCCATTTATTACCAGATAACATACCCGTTATCCTGCTGACCTGTCTTCCACGCCCAACCGACCCTAGTTTTAAATAAAACTACCTTTATTCCCCCTTCATTCACTATTCATCCATCGCACCAGAAAAACTCATAGCCAACTTCTCCGTTACATCCCGTCGCCTTCATCCACAGTCAGTCGACCCCACTAACTTCGTGTTTATTGCAGGTACTGTTGTAGAGATGGCGCCAAAGACAAGACAAGCAGAAGGAGAGGAGAATCCTTTTCTCCTGCCTCTTGTCAACCTGGACAAAATTCCTTTGGTCGACAAGGACAGATTGATCGTAGATACCAAATGCGATTTCGATTTCTCAGGCCTCCAGTCATGGATTAGAGAAGTTTTCCTGGACCAGAGCGATGAAATTGGACTCTGGGAGTCCAATTTGCCCTTTTATCTCTTTCCCCAGATCCACCATTTTCCCGAGTTCACGCTTAAATGCCAAGCTCACTATATTCCCGAACAGAGAGCCATCATATCCTCATCCAGAGACACCCTGTTCCTCATCACGCCCGAAGACATAGACCAGATGATGCAAATTCCCCATGCTGAATCTGCGTCTCCTTTCAACCTAGAAATCCTTACGAAGTTATATCAGAAGATGACCTTTCCCTGGAGAGCTCAAATATTCTATCTTTTCCTTCCCACCTCTGCTCAATTCCCTACCACAAACCCCCCTTACCCGTCGTCCATGTTCTCCACTAAGGGAAACCAAGTCATTTCCTCCCTTTGTGCCCTGCTAGGTTACTATTCCGACCAGTGGGTAGATGAGCCCATTTTGGGTTTTCTATCCATTTTCTCCAATGATGAAAAACCCACCACACAGTTTGATTACAACACCTTCTTGGCCGACAATAGTCACAAACAGTTAGTGAATTTTGGCACGGAAGGCATGTTCAGATATTCGTCTATACTGGCATACATGTTTGTCTACTTTCAAGAAGATAAATTTAGTTTTTCCATGCAGAAGATGGATGCAGATGGAAGGCCTCAGCCAGTCACAACATGGACCTCTTTGCTGAAGCATAACTCTACAGAATACAGCTTCAAAGAATTCATCGATCTGTTCTACCACCCTGTGGTAAGCATGTTGAGCGGCAGGCCCGAGCCCCGAATAAACGACGAACTCTAGAGAATCCTGCATCTCTCGGACAACACTAAGACCGGAGATTGGTACCTGTATCAGAACCACACCAAGATCAGAGTATTCGGGTGCGAGTTGGAAACTTACAAGCTACCTAAGTATGTGCCGGTAAGAATCTTTGCTCTAGAATACATAAGACAAATCATGAATTCAGATGATATCCATTTCGTATATTTGAAGAAGAAGCAACAACTTCGAATCAAGGGGCAGATTGGTTCCTTCATATGTAATAGTCGAGGCGCCGGAGAAGAAGCTGACAGGATGTTGAAAGAAATGAAGTTCTTTATGAGCTTCCCCTGGCACTATGATCCTCATGGGATCATCTCGGAAATGCGGGTGAAGAAAAAAAATGTCCCGTATGTACATGTGTCCAATTCCGAGATTGAAAAATTCGCCAATCAGACAGTGTGGGTGCCTGACACCTTGGTCGAAGTGGAACATCAGGTTCCCTCGACCACTGTACCACCAACGACCATGCCTCAAGTACCTAAGGAAAAAAGGCCCCGACAAGAGTCATATCCGCCTGTTACGGAGGTGCCGTCAGAAGAGTTCCAGTTGCACACTAAGAAGCCCAAGACAACCACAGTTCCAGGCCCCACAGGAGAGAAAGAAGCCCCACCTACCACAGTGGTCAAGTATGTCATTCCAGCTTTCGGCTTGAGCTTACATAAGGACATCACCCCAATAGTGCCAAAGAAATCCTCAGACTCCCCACTGGACACTCAGCCGGGCAAGACTGGGCCCAAATTGAGCATTTTCGAGAAGTACGAGCTGATTAAGAAAAAGAATCAGACCCTTACCATCAGTACTTATGCTCAATTTCAGAAACATACGTCTACTGTGCAGCATAGGCTGCTGTCTGCATTTGACATAGAAAAGAGCAGGATGCACATGGCCTTCCTCCAGTCGTAGGTACCAGACCCCAAGGTAATCACAGACTACAAGAGGGAAACCTTCGAGTTTCAGACGAAGGATGTGCACCCAACAGATCAGATGGATTTTCATAAACAGACAGGGGAGATGGTTTTCCATACATTGGCACATGCTTCTGCCTCTGCAGCCAAATTGCAGGCATCGCTCAACAATGCTCAAACACAACTCAAGCTGGAGAAGATATCTTCCTTCATGAAGGACAACATAATCAAAACTTTGGAGGAGCTGGTCCTCAAGATCGGCTATGATCCTTCGAACGTCAAAGCTGCAGAGGAGATGATCAAGAAAAGGAATGCAGACATCGCCTCCTTGAGGAAACAGTTGAAGCTCCCTCCTACAAAAGACTCATAGGCTAAGGAGATAACAGAGAAAGAAGGCGAGAGGGACGAAATGCTCAAACTGCTCATGGAGCAGAATGCACAGCTCAAAGAAATGGAAGCAGATATGGAGAGGTTATTAAAAGAGAAGGAACAAATGAAGCCAATGGAAGTCATTCCATTGAGTGCCATTCCTATTTTAGGAGCAAGCACAACAACAGTAACAACAATTCCATCCGCAACACCAGTGACACCATAAGAAGGGACAACCAACCTCGCCAAATCCATGGAGAATATGAACCTGCAAGAGACATAAATTAACAGGCTTAAGAAGGAAGTTGAGAACCTCCAGGAACTCAAAACTTATTTCTAGACTAGTCTATCCAAAGAAAAGCAGGTAACTGAGCAACTCAGGAAGGAACTACAACAACTCCAAAAGAAAACAATGGCAGGAAAGACTTTGCCTGAGGTCAAATAAAATGTATGGACAGACATCACAAAGTCCATAAATGAGATATGGCCCATGATCCAAATTATGTTTGAATAGAATGAGTTGCTCCAGAGGAGAAAACAGTCCATTGAGAAGATCAGAGTAGAATTGGGGGATAGACCAACTCAGGCAAATGATATCATCAAATTCCTCAATTCTAAGACCAGAGAAGAGATAGAAGAGTTGAAGATAGAGGACAGAACATAGACCATCCTTGAGGTCAAAAGAGTTTTGACCAAGAGAGGATTAATGCTTCAACTAGAAGAGAAGGTTCAGACCATGGACCTAGGGGTACAAAAATTCTTCAGCAAGATCGAAGCTCTCCAAAAGAAAGGTCTCCCCGGTCTGAAGGTTATTAATGATAAACTGATGACACTTCCAGATTACAGGAAGAGGTTGGATGAAGTGTCCAAGGATAGTTCGAAGTTTGCAGGCATACTAGGGAGCATCACCGACAAAGCATTCCTGGATGCCCTTCAGTTGGACATCAGTATCCAACACGAGATTCGATACATATTCCTCACTAAGCCCACATTCGTCAAGTATACGGAAATGGACGAAGTGTATCGAAGACTGCTCAAAGTCACTGTGCCTAGTCATCTCAGATGGGAGGAACTCTGCGATCTGTTCGATTAGAAGATGAGCTGTCCAGGTCCATTCACCTGTCCAGTTAGATGAATTCGTGCAAAGTCTTCATCAATGGTCTATCCAGAAATTCCGCGTGCAGTTGCACCAAGTCATCAAGCAGTTTGATTAGTTAAAATTAGTTAGGCTAAAAATAGAATTGGCACGTTTTGATCAGTTATGACATGAACGTTTGTAATTTGAATTATAAATACTTCACCTTTCGAAGTATTGAGGGTTGTTGATTTTCACACCCTAATGCTATCAAACTGTACCATTTTTGAAGAGATCTGCCATTAATGAAAAGGAGACACTTTTACAGGATTCTTGCGTGTATTCACTGGTGATGTTTATTCTCTAAGTTAAATGTTATTCTTGCTTTGTGGTCATATTGTTTTCTGAAACTAATCTTTAAGAGTAACGAATGTTGCATGATTTATCTTGGATACCCTGTTTCTGACTCGTAAGATTTTAGTGTTTATCTTCTGGTGTTTTCAATTAAGAAATCCTTAACTGCTTCTTAGTTGAATTTATATTTCTCATCTTTTCTTTTGTCCATCATTTAAGCTACTAAAAGATCCAGTGAGTATATTATCTCTCCCTGTGGAAGTTTTCCTTCACGTTTCTGGTTGTATTTTGTATTTATTTAAAAACATACCCCATAGCCCAATGGATGTGTAGACTATCTCAACCAATTTAAAAAACACTTTGACAACAAAACCTACCTATTTATTTATCTAGCCTAACATCTACAGTTAAAAAACAAAGCAAAATCATATAGAGGGATCCGTCTTTGAAGCTGGAAGGGCTAGATCCCAGCTTTAAAAGTGGTTGGATAAAGTTACCTTTGTATATTTCTTCTGTTTCAACCTCTAGGAAATTTACCGAGTGCTAACATAATGGCGACTCCACTGGGGAAGAACTAAAAATTTGATAATTTCACGTTTTCTTTCCCCTAAAAAGAACGTTCGATTTTGAGAAGAAAGTAATGTTTAGAGGTTGATAAAACTTTGTACATATTATTTTCAGACTCGCAAAATTAAAAATATATATATATATATAAAACCAAAAAGAGTTCTGGCTCCCAAGAAAGTTCACACTCGATCTCATCCAAACCCAGAACCCGCGATAGTGATAGATAACCCTGAACATTTGCTCAGGCGAAAGACCTCGGCTGCCGGTTCAGTGAGTTATACTCCCCTTCATAAGTCTCCTTCCTTTCCAGGAAAACCAGTTATCTCTCAAAACCTTGACCTTGATACCTTTCCACAGCGAAGCCTGGTTAGAACACGGTCCGACAGTTTTGTGACTGGACTCGTCTTTGACCCAACTGTGTTGCAACCCCGAACCCCTGAAGTCTTATCTCCCACGACTAAGCCACAAATCACTCCCTCAGTACTACCCAGTCCCTCCTCGTCCTCATCTTCTGTCGCTACCTTGCCGACCATCCAGGTTGTCGCCCCACCTCCTCCACTCATCATGGAAGCTCGATATGCTCCTTTGGTGTTGGCTGCGCCGCTACATTCCATGCCCCAAGACTATCAAACAAGACTTCCACAGTTTGATGCAACAAGACCTTCAAATGCCCAACAACATGTGGACAAAATGAATGATTATTTTGACTTGCAAGAAGTTGATGAGGCTAACGTTCAAATGCGATTGTTTGCCCAAAGTTTGACAGGAGACGTCAAGAAATGGTTCAAAGCTTTACCTACCGCCTCAGTCCCTGACCTTGTTGCGTTCCAAAGGAGTTTTCTTGACAGATGGGAGGTAAAGAAAAACCCTCTATAGATATTGTCAGAATACGAGAATATAAGAAGAAATCAAGGTGAGACGGTACAAGATTATTGCACCCATTTTAATAACCTGTACAATGCCATTCCAACCAAAATCAAACCTCCACAGGGCCTGGCATTGATAAAATTCCCTAATGGTTTTGACGCCGATATGTCATACCAACTGAGAGAAAGAAATTCTACCACCTTGGCAGACATGCAAAAAAGTGCTATAAGTGTGGAGGCCAATCTGTTGGCGAAACGATCCCGTCAAAGGTCAGAAAGGAGAGTCACGATCAAAGAGGAACCTTCCACATCGACCACAGATTCCAAATTGGATTCTTTGGCCAGAGCTGTGGAAATAATGATGGAAAGACTTACTGTGTCAGACAGAAATCCTCCAAGAGAAAACCCACCAGTTCCCTAGGTTCGGAACCCTAACTTTAGGAGAAACCCTCCTCAAATCAGACAAAGAGACCCTAGGGATCAAAGAGAGCAGAGGGGTCCAGATCAGTAGATCAGAGCTCCTCTACAGGAAAACTATGCTTATGAAGGGGAGGGTGTGATTGAGGAATTGGAGGACACTCATATCAATCTCATGGGCATTCACGACAACGAAGCTATTTTCCTTACCCAAGAAGAGCATGAACTCTTTCTTCTAAATCAAACCAAAGTAAGTGAAGAAGCCGAAGATGCAGAGCAACAGGCCTTTGAAAATGCTATTTTGGAGGTACACCAGCAATACAATCTGTGGAGTAAGAAGACATAAGGGAGTTCTCCAAAAAAGACGACTGAAACACAGAAGGTAGTCGAGACCAAGAAGACCCCTGAGCAATTTGTTGAGAAGACCCCTGAGAAGATTACTGCTGAGAAGATTCCTGAGAAGAGTAAGACTGACACTCCCATGAAGAAAAACATTACCATTCTGAAAAGGCCATCATTGCCCGAGGTTTCACCTATTAATCCACCGAGTACTTCTGAGCCGAAAAATATGGTGGACAAACCAGAACTGATGAGCCAAGGCAAAACTCCTACACCCTTTAGCCTTGAGGGGGAATTAGCAAAAATAAAAATTCCCATCCCACTTACAGAGTTGATGAACAGAGACGGGTATCGTTCACAGGTAATTAAAGCACTGGCCATTGAACCTGACATGGGCACGAAGGCCTTAACCATTGGATCAGTAAATCATTCAGACACTGTAAACCTTACTGATGATCATCCCGAACTTCTTTTCGGACCTGAAGTAGATGGTAGAGATGATACTGGTGAGGTCGATCCTTTTTACATTAGTCTAAACATACACGACTTGATCTTGCATAATGCTATGTTGGATTCGGGTGCTTCCCACAATCTGATGCCCAAAGCAGTAATGAAAAAACTGGGACTGGAGGTCACCAGACCATACAAGGATTTACACTCATTCGACTCCAACAAAGTTAAATGTATTGGTTTAATCAAGGACCTATGCATCACCTTGGTTCAGATTCCTACGAAGAGCATGGTAATGGATGTGGTGGTTGCAGACATCCCGCCGAAGTATGGAATGTTGCTATCCTGGTCTTGGGGGGCTAAGTTGAAAGGAACCTTGAAGTTGGATATGTCTTATGCCACTATCCCAGTGTTCGGGCAATAGAGGAGGCTGTACAGAGAAACATTGATGAAGTACATGGTCAGTAGCCAAGAAAAACCGCACAATTATCCCCTTTATGCTGCACATTCCGATTTAGATTCGTTCATCTTGTACAATGATGGTGATACGGAAGAGAAATATACTCAGCTGATGGAAGACACATCTAGTCAAGATGAAAGCCAAGAAAGCATTGAGGTAGCAAAGATGAAGAACGTGATAACTGAAGAGTTACTCGCTGATTTCTGGAGCATGGATTTTGATGGAGCTATGAGTAAAGAAGGAGTAGGAGCTGGAGTCTGGCTGCATAATCACAGAAACAGGTATTCAGAAAACCATTCTTACAAATTAAATTTCCAATGTACTAACAATATTGCTGAGTATGAAGCTTTGATGCTTGGCCTGAAGCTTTTGAAAAAAGTTGGTGCTAAGCAGATAATGGTAAGAGGTGACTCTGAGTTAATAATCAATCAAATCAAAGGTGAGTACGCTGCTAAACACCCACGCCTTAGATATTATAGGAATGCTGTTCTTGATGCCTTGAGGTGTTTTACTGAAGTTGACTTGCAGGTAATGTCGAGGGGACAAAATATTTTGGCCGACGGATTGGCTACGTCAGCAGCCACCTGTAAGATTCCATTCCGCTCGACTCGCCCATATACTGTTGAGGTGAAATGCAGACCGACAGTTCCCGACAATATCAGGTATTGGCAAGTGTTTGGTAATGATGACCAAATCAAAGACTTTCTGCAATGCAAGAACGATTTTGAATGTACAAATATAGATTTAGAGAATGAAGATGAAAATGTAAATAATTCTGATTATGAAATTGATAGTGTAAATACCATAGATTCAGGAGAATTAAGCGATGACGAAATGGACGCAGATGTTTTACAGTTGAAAAGCAATGTTTTTCCTAGAGGTCTTGTTCCTTTAGAAGACTTATTTGACAGTAATGATGTATCCAAAAAACCAAAAATAGAATCCCATGGACAAGAAGTAGAAGACTGTAATATAGGGACTGAAGAGAAACCTAGGATGGTCAAACTGTCCAAATCTTTACCCCCAGAACAAAATCTCAAATACATTGAGCTGTTCAAAGAATATTCAGATGTTTTTTCCTGGGGATATGAAGATTTGAAAGCCTATGATACCAGCATCATACAACACAGGATTCCAATAAAAGAAGATCAAAAGCCGTTTAGGCAGAAACTTAGGAGGATAAATCCCAAGTTGCTCCCTCTGATAGAAAAAGAAATCAAGAAAATGTACGATGCCAAGATCATAGTTCCGTTGCATTTCTCTAAGTGGGTATCTAATTTGGTCCCTACACGTAAGAAAACCGAGGAAATCAGACTCTGCATAGATTTCCGAAATCTGAATAAAGTATCCCTGAAAGATAATTACCCCTTGCCGAAAATGGACCACATCCTGCAAAGGGTGGTCGGGTCCAGTCGGATATCTCTGTTGGATGGTTTCTCGGGATACAACCAGGTCCTAGTTCACCTGGATGACCAAGAAAAAACCTCTTTCACCACACCTTGGGGCACTTTCATGTATGTGAAGATGCCTTTTGGTCTGATGAACGCAGGAGACATGTTCCAGAGGGCAATGGATATCGCCTTCGTGGAAGAGTCAGGTAAGTTTATTGTCGTCTATTTAGATGATGTGACTGTGTTTTCCCAATCTGATGATGAACACCTACGACACCTCAGATGAGATTTCGAGAAATGTAGAAGGTTTGGGATTTATTTAAATCCTAAGAAGCGTCTTTTTGGGTTAGAAGAAGGAAAACTACTGGGGAAAATTATCTCCAAAGATGGAATCAAAATAGACCCCAGTAGAATCAAGGCCATACAAAAATTAGAACACCCAAGGAACCTCAAAGAACTACAGTATTTTATCGGGAGAATTAACTTTCTACGAAGATTCATTCCCAATCTGGTAGAACTCCTCAGGAACATTACAAACATGCTTAAAAAAGATATAAAAATAAAATGGGACTTCGAGTCTAGACAGTCTTTCGGACAAGTCAAACGAGCACTCACAAAAGCCCCAGTTTTGATCAGTCCCGATTTTACTAAAGATTTCTATCTCTTTTCTTTCGCTTCCGAACATACTATAGCAACGATGTTACTGCAAAAGAACAGAGAAGGGTATGAACAACCCATATCTTTCTTCAGCAAAGCATTAAGAGACGCTGCCATGAACTACAATATCATGGAGAAGCAAGATTTTGCTTTGGTAAAAGCCATAAAGGACTTTAGGGTCTACATTCTCCATTCCCACACCATAGCTTATGTTCCGAACGCGGTAGTAAAGGACATTTTGACACAGGACAACTCTGATGGAAGAAGGGGAAAATGGATTGCTGTCATTTTAGAATAGGATATAGAGATTAAGCCCACAAAACTAATCAAAGGTCAAGGCCTTGCTAAATTAATGGCTGAATCTAACTTCCATGCTCTTGACATTAATTTTCTAGATGTGGCAGATGAACAGGGCGAGATGGCGACTCCAAACGTGAGAGAGGTATTTCTCAACTCTCCATGGTATGCAGACCTCATATTCATTTTACAAAATTTACAAGCTCCCCCTGGTTTGACTAAAACTAAAGCTAGATTTTTAAAGTTGAAAGCTTTGAAATTCTGTATTCTAGAAGGAAATTTGTATTGGAAAGATCCTGCAGGTATTCTGTTAAATTGTTTACTGAAATATGAAGCTGATAAAGTGTTGCAAGAGTTTCATGCAGGAGAATGTGGTGGCCATCTGAACTGGAAGGTCACAACCAATAAAATACTCAGAGCTGGATTTTACTGGCCCACCTTGTTCGCCGATGTGCATCAGAAGGTAACAACATGTCACCAATGTCAACTGTTTGAAGGCAAAAGGAAACTCCTTCCTCTACCTCTGAAACCGATCTCACTTGAGGCCCCTTTCCAGCAATGGGGACTCGATTTCATTGGAGAAATACACCCCCCGTCTTCAGGCTAGCACATGTGGATTCTCACTGCCACCGATTATTTCACCAAGTGGATCGAGGCAGTACCAAGCAGGCAAGCCACTGACTCTGTTATTATCAAATTCCTTGAAAATAATATTTTGTCTCGTTTTGGTTGTCCTAGAAAGATTATAACTGACAATGCAACTGCCTTCCGGTCGAAGAAACTCATAGATTTCTACAACCAGTATCACATTGGTTTGGGGCATTCCACAACCTACTACCCTCAGGGAAATGGGTTGGCAGAATCTTCAAACAAAACTTTGGTAAATATCATCAAGAAAACATTGCAGGAAAACAAGAAATCATGGCACAATAAGTTGGTGTTTTCTTTGTGGGTTGACAGGCTGACCACCAAAAGGTTAATTGGTATGTCACCATACCAGCTGGTCTATGGTACAGAGGCAGTTTTCCCCACTTCTTTAGGAGTCCCTGTCATGAATTTGCTTCAAGATGTACAAGCTGAGCCAAATGACTCACAGAGAAGGATCAACCGGATGATCCATTTGCAGTAGACTAGAGAAGAAATTTTCAACAAGACTCAGGTAGTCCAAGAAAACATCAAGAAAATCTTTGACAAACGAACCAAGGAAGATAATTTCGAGTTAGGAGATTTGGTGCTGAAATGGGACGCCAGAAATGAAGACAAGGGAAAGCATGGAAAGTGTGACAATCTGTGGACAGGGCCATACATGATCCAAGCTTTCAGAGGAAACAATGCTTTCTTTCTAAACAACGCCGATGGGTCAGATCTGCCAGGAGCACCTGTGAATGGAAGAATGCTGAAACATTATGTACCACCTCAGTAGAAGATTCGAATTCACAATCTCCATTGTACATACCATTTTTCTTTTCATTTTCACTTGCATTTGTCTGAGTGAAGAACATTCGCCAGTTAGTTGAAGCCCGAAGAGAAGGCCCTAAGCTGTTGATCACTGTTTTTCCCATTTTTTGAGAATAAAACCAATGAAGGCTGCTAGGAAGAAATTCTCAGAACGACAGGAAACATGATTCTTGGCACTTCACAGGGAAAGTACCATCCCCAGGTGGAGCCGCTGTTATCACCCCATAAATTATGGGAATCAACTGATGACTGGGATATTATCTGTATCTAGTGTTTTTGTTGACAAATGATTTTTCATTCTGCAAATAATTTGAGAAAAAAGAAAAGAAAAAAGAAAAGAAAAAAG
>ML810369.1:69835-90079 GCA_009831015.1 Picea engelmannii
GGTGTTGTCTATTTCAGAAATTTGGGGAAAAAACACATAAAATGTATTTATCCTAAGTTTTCCCCCCAGCGCTTGTGTTCTCCACTCCCATTTTATGCTTCATGCACATCTCGATGGTTCTGATCGTGGCGCCAAGATCTACGGTGCACAGAGCATTCCAACCCCCCCGACCATTCTTCTTTTAACCCGGGGGGGGGTCTGGAATCAGTAATAAGACTTGCGCTTATTTGGACGACCCAGAGACGAGCGCTCAAATCAATGATCCAGATTTTATTCCGGACCCCCCCGTCCATTCTGCCTTTAATGGAGGGGGGGGGGGGTCCGGAATGAATGATAAACAACGCGCTAAGATCTGCGGACAGGAAATGGGCGCGTAGATCAACGACCCTAATTGGATTTCGGACCCCCCTCGATGATCTGCCTTTAACCGAGGGGGGGGGGCGGTCCGGAATGGTTTTTCCCCTCTGGCGGGCCCCTTGTCATACGTGGTGTCAGCCTATTGGTCTCGAAGTCCCATCCCCCATATGCTATATGAAAACCCCCCATCACTCATGGACGTCATCATCCACTTGTTCCACTTTCTCCGGAGTTATGTCACATCCCATAACTGCTGTCAATCCCCTACCCCTTTTCACTCATGATCAACCCCTTATTGCGACTTTCACCTCCAATCCCTAGCAGCCACGTCACCCGTCCGTATGTTTGGGCCACCGTCACCTGCCATCTCACCCCCAAGTGGCCCGTTGTCCATTTATTACCGGATAACATACTCGTTATCCTGCTGACCTGTCTCCCGCGCCCAACCGACCCCAGTTTTAAATAAAACTACCGTTATTCCCCCTTCATTCACTATTCATCCATCACACCAGAAAAACTCATAGCCAGCTTCTCTGTTACATCCCGTCGCCTTCATCCACAGTCAGTCGACCCCACTAACTTCATGTTTATTGCAGGTACTGTTGCAGAGATGGTGCAAAAGCCAAGACAAGCAGAAGGAGAGGAGAATCCTTTTCTCCCACCTCCTGTCGACCTGGAAAAAATTCCTTTGGTCGACAAGGACAGATTGATCACAGATACCAAATGCGATTTCGATTTCTCAGACCTCCAGTCATGGCTCAGAGAAGTTTTCCTGGACTAGAGCGATGAAATTGGACTCTGGGAGTCCAATTTTCCCCTTTACCTCTTTCCCCAGATCCACCATTTTCCTGAGTTCGCGCTTAAATGACAAGCTCATTATATTCCCAAACAGAGAGCCGTCATATCCTCATCCGGAGACACCCTGTTCCTCATCACGTCCGAAGACATAGACCAGATGATGCAAATTCCCCGTGCCGAATCTGCGTCTCCTTTCAACCTAGAAATCCTTACGGAGTTATATCAGAAGATGAACTTTCCCCAGAGAGCTCAAATATTTGAGCTTTTCCTTCCCACCTCCTCTCAATTCCCTTCCACAAACCCCCCTTACCCGTCGTCCATGTTCTCCACTAAGGGAAACCAAGTCATTTCCTCCCTTTGTGCCCTGCTAGGTTACTATTCTGACCAGTGGGTAGATGAGCCCATTTTGGGTTTTCTATCCATTTTCTCCAATGATGAAAAACCCACCACACAGTTTGATTACAACACCTTCTTGGCCGACAATAGTCACGAACAGTTCGTGAATTTTGGCACGGAAGGCATGTTCAGATATTCGTCTATACTGGCATACATGTTTGTTTACTTTCAAGCAGATAAATTTAGTTTTTCCATGCAGAAGATGGACGCAGATGGAAGGCCTCAGCTAGTCACAGCATGGACCTCTTTGCTGAAGCATAACTCTATAGAATATAGCTTCAAATCATTCATCGATCTGTTCTACCACCCTGTGGTAAGCATGTTGAGCGGCAGACCTGAGCCTCGAATAAACGACGAAGTCCAGAGAATCATGCATCTCTCGGACAACACTAAGACCGGAGATTGGTACCTGTATCAGAACCACACTGAGATCAGAGTATTCGGGTGCGAGTTGGCACCTTACAAGATACCTAAGTATGTGTCAGTAAGAATATTTGCTCTAGAATACATAAGAGAAATCATGAATTCAGATGATTTCCATTTCGTATCTTTGAAGAAGAAGCAACAACTTCGAATCAAGGGGCAGATTGGTTCCTTCATCTGCAACAGTCGAGGCACTGGAGAAGAAGCTGACAGGATGTTGAAAGAAATGAAGTTCTTTATGAGCTTCCCCTGGCACTATGATCCTCATGGGATCATCTCGGAAATGCGGGTGAAGAACAAAAATGTCCTGTATGTACATGTGTCCAAGCCCGAGATTGAAAAAATTCACCAATCAGACAGTGTGGGTGCCTGACACCTTGGTCAAATTGGAACATCGGGTTCCCCCAACCACTGTGCCACCAATGACCACGCTTCAAGTCCCTAAGGAAAAAATTCCCCGACAAGAGTCATCTCCGCTTGTCACGGAGGTGTCGTCAGAAGAGTTCCAGTTTCACACTAAGAGGCCCAAGACAACCACAGTTCCCGACCCCAAAGGAGAGAAAGAAGTCCCGCCTACCACAGTGGTCAAGTCTGTCATTCCACCTTTCGGCTCGAGCTTACATAAGGACATCACCCCAATAGTGCCAAAGAAATCCTCAGACTCCCCACTGGACACTCAGCCGGGCAAGACTGGGCCCAAATTGAGCATTTTCGAGAAGTACGAGCTGATTAAGAAAAATAATCAGACCCTTACCAACAATACTTATGCTCAATTTCGGAAATAGACGTCTACTGTGCAACATAGGCTGCTGTCTGCATTTGACACAGAAAAGGGCAGGATGCACATGGCCTTCCTCCAGGCACAGGTACCAGACCCCAAGGTAATCACAAACTACAAGAGGGTAACCTTCGAGTTTCAGACGAAGGACATGCACCCAACAGATCAGATGGATTTTCATAAATAGACAGGGGAGATGGTTTTCCATACATTGGCACATGCTTCTGCCTCTGCAGCCAAATTGCAGGTGTCACTCAACAATGCTCAAACACAGCTCAAGCTGGAGAAGATATCTTACTTCGTGAAGGACAACAGAATCAAAACTTTGGAGGAGATGGTCCTCAAGATCGGCTATGATCCTTCAAATGTCAAAGTTGTAGAGGAGATGATCAAGAAAAAGAATGCAGACATCGCCTCCTTGAGGAAACAGTTGAAGCTCCCGCCTACAAAAGACTCACAGGCTAAGGAGATAGCAGAGAAATAAGGCGAGAAGGACGAAATGCTCAAACTGCTCATGGAGCAAAATGCACAGCTCAAAGAAATGGAAGCAGAGATGGAGAGGTTATTAAAAGAGAAGGAACATATGAAGCCAATGGAAGTCATTCCATTGAGTTCCATTCCGATTTCAAGAGCAAGCACAACAACAGTAACAACAATTCCATCCGCAGCACTAGCGACACCACAAGAAGGGACACCCGACCTCGCCAAATCCATGGAGAAGATGAATCTGCAAGAGACAGAAATCAATAGGCTTAAGAAGGAAGTTGAGAACCTTCAGGGACTCAAAACTTATTTCCAGACCAGTTTATCCAAAGAAAAGCAGGTAACTGAGCAGCTCAGGAAGGAACTATAACAGCTCCAAAAGCAAACAATGGCAGGAAAGACTTTGGCTGAGGTCAAAGAAAATGTATGGACATACATCACAAAGTCCATAAATGAGATATGGCCCATGATCCAAATTATGTTTGAACAGAATGAGTTGCTCCAGAGGAGCAAACAGGCCATTGAGAAGATCAGAGTAGAATTGGGGGATAGACCAACTCAGGCAAATGATATCATCAAATTCCTCAATTCTAAGACCAGAGAAGAGCTAGAAGAGTTGAAGATAGAGGACAGAACAGAGACCATCCTTGATGTCAAAAGAGTTTTGACTAAGAGAGGATTAATGCTTCAACTAGAAGAGAAGGTTCAGACCATGGACCTAGGGGTACAAAAATTCTTCAGCAAGATCGAAGCTCTCCAAAAGAAAGGTCTCCCCGGTCTGAAGGTTATTAATGATAAACTGATGACACTTATGGATTACAAGAAGAGGTTGGATGAAGTGTCCAAGGACAGTTCGAAGTTTGCAGGCATACAAGGGAACATCACAGGCAAAGCATTCATGGATGCCCTTCAATTGGACATCAGTATCCAACACGAGATTCGATACATATTCCTCACTAAACCCACATTCGCCAAGTATACGGAAATGGACGAAGTGTATCGAAGACTGCTCAAAGTCACTGTGCCTAGTCATCTCAGATGGGAGGAACTTTGCGATCTGCTCGATTAGCAGATGAGCTGTCCAGGTCCAGTCACCTGTCCAGTCAGATGAAGTCATGCAAAGGCTTCATCAACGGTCTACCCAGAAATTCCGCGTGCAGTTGCACCAAGTCATCAAGCAGTTTGATTAGTTAAAATTAGTTAGGCTAAAAATAGAATTGGCACGTCCTGATCAGTTATGATAGAAACGTTTGTAATTTGAATTATAAATACTTCACCTTTAGAAGTATTGAGGGTTGTTGATTTTCACACCCTGACGCTATCAAACTGTACCATTTTTTAAGAGATCTTCCATTAATGAAAAGGAGACACTTTTACAGGATTCTTGCGTGTATTGACCGATGATGTTTATTCTCTAAGTTAAATGTTATTCTTTCTTTGTGGTCATATTGTTTTCTGAAACTAATCTTTAAGAGTAACGAATGTTGTAGGATTTATCTTGGATACCCTGTCTCTGACTCGTAAGATTTTAGTGTTTATCTTCTGGCGTTTTCAATTAAGAAATTCTTAAATGCTTCTTAGTTGAATTTATCTTTCTCATCTTTTCTTCTATCCATGATTTAAGCTACTAAAAGATACAGTGAGTATATTATCTCTCCCTGTGGAAGTTTTCCTTCATGTTTATGGTTCTATTTCGTATTTATTTAAAAACATACCCCATAGCCCAATGGATGTGTAGACTGTCTCAACCAATTTAAAAAACACTTTGACAACAAAACCTACCTATTTATTTACCTAGCCTACCATCTACAGTTAAAAAAAAGAAGCTAAATCATATAGAGAGATCCCTCTCTAAAGCTGGAAGGGCTAGATCCCAGCTTTAAAGTGGTTGGATAAAGTTACCTTTGTAGATTTCTTCTGTTTCAACCTCTAGAAAATTTACCGAGTGCTAACACCTTCAACAACACCATTTCTCCTCGAACCATCCTGCATGTTTCCTTTTCAAATATTGTTTTTACCCTTGCATCATCCATTTTTCTTACATAAATTAAATTTTTGGCCAAACTTGAGATGTGAAGAACACCAGGAAGTGTTCTAATCCTTCCATCTACGAGCCTCAACTTGAATTTTCCTCGTCCTATGATTTTGGTTGTCGAATAATCACCTAAGAAAACATTACCTCCATCATACCTTTCATATTTGTAGAACCACTTCCTGTGGGGAGTCATATGAAATAATGCACCAAAGTCAACCAACCATGCCTCATGATATGCATGTGTGTTTGAAGAAGCCAAGTACACATCCCCTCTTTATTCCTTGGAGGTATTTTCTTCTGTAGAAGGAGATTCTTCAGATCCCTTCTTTTTCTTAGCTTTGGATCTACACTGCTTCTTGTAGTGCCCTTCTTTTCCACATCTCCAACATACCTTTACAAAATTTCTGGGAGATTTAGATCTACCCTTAGACTTATATCTCCCAATTGAGAAATTAGATGTATTTATTTCCTGGGAATGTCCTCTTGCAAATAATGCGTCTGTGCTCTATCCTTCCATATTCTTCTGTCTCATCTCGCCCAATAACAAGGATGAGACCACTTCATCAAAATTTAAGGCATTTTTATTACTACCTATGGCCACAACCATACTATCCCACGAGTCTGGTGAAGAAAACAATAAACTGATACATTTATCTTCATCTGAAATTTTAATCTCAACATATACTAACTGACTTACCACAATATTGAAGACGTTCAAATGCTCTGCCATCGAGTCTCCATCTCTCATCCTCAGGTTATACAGTTTCTTTCTCAGGAATAGTTTATTCACTAGGTACTTAGAATGATACAACTTCACCAACTTATCCCATAAACCCTTGGCTGTAGCTTCCTCTCACACATTCAGTAATACTAAATTTGAGAGACACAGTCAGATTGTGCTTTTCGCCTTCTGGTCCAACTTTTTCCAGTCATTTGTTGAAGTTCCTGTAGGCGCAGTACCTGTATCTACCACGATTCACTGATCTTTTTCCACCAACATATCTTCCATATTGACCTTCCACAACTCAAAATTTTTCCCATTAAACTTCTCGATCTCCATTTTCGAATTACTTGCCATTTCTTTTCACCTAAAAAATCATTATCACAGATCTTCCACTGTAACAAGGATTATCATAGTCTCGAGCCAAACCCTTGACCACAAAGGCGTCCCCATGAAGCCAACAAAGCTATGATACCAAATGTAGATTTTAACCTTGTACAATATTTATTGCAAACAAATTTTCAGTAAAAGAACATAAAATATACAATGGTAAATACAAACATTACATAGAGATTTTTCCCTTGGAAACCCAAACCGGGAAAACCAACATATTCTATATTCATTCATAGTGATACATTGTTTACAATACAATATAAATATAGGATCCAACGACATCCAAAACCCTAAACCAATGACTTGGATTAGTCAACAACCCTAATTCCTTAACCGGAAATAGAAAACCATTGACAAAAAACCATGTTTCGAAAAATCACCTAAAAATGAGACACATTTCCCAAGGAATTTTTTTTACTTGGGGGTGCTGCCCCTGAACTCCCACACTGGGGTATTTCTCCCCTTGCACCTCCCAAGGGGGGGCCTAGTGCCCCCCCCCCCTCAAACCCCCCTACGTGCTCGACGAAAAGAAGACACTACTACTAGTGAAAAGAATATAACACATAACCAACAATTCACGCACTAGTAATGTTCCTTTCATAGTAAAAACACCTCCCAGTTACGAGAATGTTGGCGTGGGTATTTTTAAATATTCATCGTTAATGAGAAATTTCCCCATTCCACCACCTGATGTTCCTCCTCTCGTCGCTTCTATCAATATGATTTCCACCGGTGTTGGTGAAACCCCTGAGTCATATGACCCTTGGATAGTGCCTAGCTTGGAAGAATGCCATCGTTATGGTAACCAAATTACACTAAGTCCGGTTGAATTGGCTTATCGTTCTATTCAATCGACATCTCCTTCTTCTCACTCTCCCTTTGATACGTCTCCTAATCCATTTAATACGATTTTTCAAATTGATGAAACAATCATGCCAATTATGTCTATGGAAGACACACCATGGGACGATGGACATCATCATTATATCCTCTTCCTCGAACCTGAGACTATAGAGAGTTATCGATGGATTTAGAATCCGTCAACGATCATTAATCTCCCTCCAGTTTCAAAACCAACACGTGATGTTTTTTATAAAGGAAAATTGGGAAATATCTCACCAACTATACCTCTGGATATTTCAATCAAACCTGGAATTGTGGAAAATGTTCACATAGGTGCCTCATGTTCTCCCAATGAGATTCAAACTTACAAGTCCCTTTTCCAAGAATTTCGTGATGTATTTGCTTGGAGTTACGAAGAAATTCTTGGAATTGACCCAGATATCGTTATACATGAGATCAAGACATATCCTGATGGTAAGCCCGACCGACAATGACTTCGCCTAGTTCATACATGAAAAGATGTCACGATCAATATTGAAGTTGAAAAAATTCTTAAAGATGGTTTTATCTACCCTGTAGTACTGACTGATTGGGTTTCCAATCTTGTCCCGGTCACGAAGAAACAATGAACAATCCATGTGTGTGTTGATTATAGGGATATTAATAGGGATTTCCCTAAAGATAACTATCCAACCCCTTTCGTCAACTAGATTGTCGATGGCTGCACCGAAAGAGAAATATTCTCTCTGATGGATGGTTTTTACGGCTATAATCAGATAAATATTTTATCCACAGATCAATACAAAATTACCTTTATTTTTCCTTGGGGTACCTTCACGTATTGTAAACTCCCTTTCGGTCTCAAGAACGCCAGTGCAACTTTTCAAAGAGCTATGTCTTATGATTTTCACGATATCAAGCATATTGTGCAACCATATCTTGATTATTTACCGATGCATTATGTGCGTCGTCAAGATCACCCGGCACAATTACGAGCTATTTTCCTCCGATGTCAGTATTACCGTATACGATTAAATCCACATAAATGTGTTTTTTGTGTGGATTCATGCATACTTCTAGTATTTATTGTTTCCACACATGGGATCGGATTTGATTAGCTGAAGGTTGAATAAATAATCAATTTGCCTCCTCCTTCTACCTTATGCCAAATCCAAAGTTTGCAAGGGAGGGAAAAATTTCTATGACGATTCATTCCTAATTATGTCGAATTGAAGAAAGGTTTCACTTGAATTCTTAAGAAGGGTCATGATTTTGTGTGGGATGATACCGCTAACAAATCATTTGACACTTTGAAACTTGCATTAACCCACACACCACTATTATATCCCTTGGATTACAGGTGATATTACTTCCTATATATGGGTGCTTCAGATCACACCATCGCCATGGTTCTGGTCCAAGAGGATGATTCACAAGATGAACATGTCATTTACTATTTGAGTCAGAGTCTTACATCCACCAAAATCAGATACATGCTTGCAAAGAAATTGGCCTTGGCAACTGTTCAAGCTGTCCAACATTTTTGTCACTATATTTTATTGTGCAAGACCACGATTATTTCTGATTGCAATCCTATGAAACATATTATTACAAGACAATTTCTAGGGGGAAAATACTCCAAATGGATTGTGATTCTCCAAGAGTTTGATTTGGAGTTTGAAAAATCCAAGTCAAAGAAATCTTTGGTCTTTGTTGAGTTAATATGTGACCTTCCCTCCACTGATATAGAAAATGTGGCAGGAGATTCTTTTCCTAATGAATATCTCTTTTTGATCAGTTCATATGATATATGGTATGGAGACATCATCAATTATCTCCAAACCCAAACCTTCCGACCTGATGTATCTAATGTAGATCATCGTCGTATTTGGTATCAATCCCTCCAATATATTATTAAATCTTGATGATACCCTTTACCATCGTGGTATTGACTCAGTGTTTCAATGATGTTTGACCTATGATGAAGCTGCGAAAGCGCTAACTGACTGTTATTCTGGAGCATGTGGCATTCATATGTCTAGGTATTCCACTGCCCAAAAGATCCTACGAGCTGGTTATTTTTGACCTTCACATTTCAAGGATTGCATTATCACAGTTAAGAAATGCCATGCTTGTCAAACCTATAATAATAAGATTTGATCTCATCCTTCTCCTCTCTATCCTGTGGTTTCCATTGGTCCATTCATCAAATGGGGCATTGACTTCATGACACGTAACCCTTACTCGATCGGGGGCATGGATACATCATTGTAGCAGTGGATTATTTCACTAAGTGGGCCGAAGCGATCCCTACATTTGATGACACCAGGAAAACTGGAACAATTTTCATATTCAATCATATCATCACTAGATTTGGTGTACCTCAAGCCATGGTCACCAACCATGGCACCTATTTTCTCAATTTCATGATATCTAAGCTAACTGATAAGTTGGGTTTACGACATGAAAAATCAATCCCTTATTATCCGTAGACCAATAGTTGAAGCAATCAATAAATTTTTGACCACTATGCTTGACGGATGGTGGGGATTCATAAGTCAAGTTGGCATTCAATGTTTTTTTCGGCATTATGGTCTTACCGGACATTAGTTAAATATGTTTAATGTTTCATGCCTTTTTAATTAGTGTATGGTATCAAAGTCGTCTTGTCGATTGAATGTGAAATTCCGTCTCTGAAGCTAGCTATCAAACTTCTCCCCAACACCATAGCCGAGGAAGAACGTCTGTTGTATTTAATGCAATTAGATGAGAATCGTTGTGATGCTGCGTTAGTAATAGAAACCCAGAAGAAACGCGTTAATGATCAATACGACAAACATGTTAAACCTCGTGTTTTTTTGGAGACGATTTGGTTCTCCTTTATGACCAAGATCGTGACTTGTTGGGCACAGGTAAATTCGAGCCCATGTGGTGTGGTCCTTATATCGTTAAATGAGTATTAGATAAAGAGGCTTACGAGATGGTTGATTACAATGGAATTCCTTTGGGTAAACCCATAAATGGGATTTACCTAAAGAAGTACCATGCTTAAAATGTTATGCATGAATGATTTGTACTTTAATGTATCATATTCTAGTGTGGTTTTTGTCGTTTTCATTTCTTCCCTCAAACTACTTACCTTGCCTTGTGCTTTCTTTCTAGATGTTGGTGTTCTCGCTACCTTATATTGGATTTGCTGATGGGGCTAGTCACAGTACTCAAAACCTTGTGTCTGTTGCATGGGAAATCTATGCACCTACAGACGAGTTGATAAGTCTACGTGGTATTTTCCTGGGTTGTGCAACTAATAACATTGCGGAATATAGTGCAGTCATTGAATTATTCACTGACGCCATTTTACTTGGAATCCGTCATCTAATTGTACAAATCAATTCTCAACTTGTGGTGCTGCAATTAAGCAACATCTATTCCATCAAAAGTCGTACAATATTACATGTATACTTGAGAGTTTGCCTCTTGGAAAGGAGTTTTGATTACATTGAATATAAACACATTCCTAGATATCTAAATACATTAATAGATAACTTAGCCAATTATGTTTTAGATAGTGTTGTCCCTTGGTTATGGAGGTAAGCAAATATTAAGGTAGAAAAGATGGAATGCGAATTGTGCGGAAGAAATAGTGACTGATATTGGGTCAAAGTAAGTAGAAGAGTAGGAAAGATGGAGCGAAGTAAGAGAAAGCAAGTCGTTGGACGAGGAGATAGAGGATGATAGATCATGAAGGAAGACAGACTGTTGACAACTCAACAAGCGGAAAAAGCCACCGTTGGATGCTTTTGAGCACCGCACGAGAAGGAAGGAAAGACGGGATGGAAAAGCCCTAAAAACGTAGGTCAAGTTGACCTAGGGGTTTGGTATCTAGGGTTTTGACACTTAGGTTTCGGCCTAAGGCCAACGGTGAGTCATTGTAATGTATAAATAAGAACCTAGATGAGGGAAGAGAGTTCAGTGAAGAGTTACAAGTGTGTTATTGTTATGAGTGATTATTGTTGTAAGAGAGAGAAGTATTGAGCAGTGAGGGAAGTATGTATTGTAAGATCTTCAATTGGGTGCAAAGGTTAAACCTGCAGCTGGGTGCACAGGGAAGGGAATCAGAGAGAGAGAGAGAGAGAGAAGAAGAGAGAACATCTGCTAGCTAAGAGCACAAATAGAACTGTATGCTTTCATCTAATATATTATAAAGCACAATTTTGTGGACGTAGCCCTAGGGAGAGGGTGAACCACATATATCTTGTGTTATGTCTGATTGATGCTATGTTCTTTTGCTTCTGTTATTCTGTTATTGCATTATTGTTGTAGATCTGATACATAGCTTGTCTAGTAGGCTTAAAGGAGAAAAGGAATAACTAGATTGCAGTGTGTTATTGTTCTGGATCCCCTTTGCATTCCTTCTGGTTGTAGACACCTGTGTCCTACAACCCCCTATTGCTACTTCAGGTGAGACCGCATATACCTCGTAGGTGTTTCCAAAAGGGCTAGTAGTTAGGGCTTGTTGGTGCGCTCTCAAGTGTTGAACCCTGGGTCAACAAATGGTTCTGTTGCTGGGACCGAGATCTTCTTGAGGGAATGTCAAGGTGGTTTCCATCGAAGACAAAGATTCATAAGTGGATAGAAGAACAAGAAAAGGAATTCGTAGAAACCTAGAACAAAAACCCTAAGCTTAGCACCGAGGACTGGTTGGGAAGGTATATCTTTACTGATATACACAAGATTTTCTTTGGAGGGATTCATAAGGATCTATACGAGTGGTTAGCTAGATTAACATATACCGAGTTCAAGATCAGATCTAATCCACCTGTGATTTGGACGTTAGCGCTGATCAAGAAGGTTAAGAGAGTTGATAACACCGTGTCAAGAGCAGTAGATCACTGGTTTGATAGCACCATTGGAGGGTATATCACTGAGTTTTCTATTGACATAGTAGAGTCATATAACCAAGCAGAGAGATATTTCTTTAAAGGACCTAGAGGAAAATTTTTACAATTTCTGAAGTTGAAGATCAAGATGCTATTACATGAGAAGAATATCTCGAGGATACAATAGTGGGTCAGATTGAAAAGCTAATGTTCAATAATTTAGATAGCGACAACGACGCAGAGGTCGGACATATGCACAGTGGAAGGACCTTAAGAGAAGTTCCTTTGGCGAACTTATTTGAGCAAGATCACGAACCTCTTCTACAGGAAGAAGGGTTTTATAGTGGAGAGGAGGACGAACTATTGAGTGAAGAACCTTCAGGGTCCATTGAGCCAAGTGAAGAAAACACTGAAGAACCTTGCCGAGAAGAGCCAAAAACTTTAGGAACTGCACAAATAATTGAATTAAGTACTATCACTCCTCCTATTGTTTCAACATCATTAAGTAGCCAGAGTAACCAAAGTTATCAGAGAACTGGTACAAGTGGTTCAACGCACACTTAGTCAGGAAACATAGGAAGATCTATGGCAGACGAGATGAGGTTACCCACCTTTACGGGAGATGGATCTGAAGATCGTGAGAATCATTGGTTCCTATGTGAAGCTGAATGGAGTATTAAGAACATCACTGATGAAGCTGTTAAACGAGCTCAGTTTAGTACTACCCTGAGAGACCGTGCACTGAGATGGTACATGAATTTTGTCCAAGCGGTTGTCCAGCCAAAACCGCTGAACCAGATCAAGATTGCATTGATTGCAGAGTTCAAAAAACCCAAGTTGGAGTCACAATGCATTACAGAACTGAAATAAATTAATCAAAGAGTAGTTGAACCTGTTTGGGAGTTTGATGAGAGGTTTAAGACCCTGACAGGCCATTTGAGTTTTCAGATCCCAGACGAACAAAACAAGGAATGGTTCATTGCCACCCTCCTACCACACATCATAGTTCCTCTGATGCAACAGAAGATCACTTCGTAGGCAAAGGCACTGGAGATTGCCATGAAGTTAGAATCAACCCCCATGGGAGAATCCAACTTAGGTATGAGTCAAATATTGAGTCAACTAACTAGTTTATCTCTGTAGGTCGAAGATATGAAGAAAGACAAGGGAAAAGATAAAAGAGAAGATATCTGGTGTATTAGATGCAATTCAGAAGGCCATGACAAGGAGAACTTTCCCCTACTTCATGAGTATTTGGCATCTAGAGCCCTAAGTCCTTTAAAGCAAGTTACCATGCCTTGGTGTGAGGTATGTAGAAATAGACATCGCCCCCGTGAATGCTATTACATGCAGAAATATGTTCAGACACCCGTGAATCTGTACTGCATGTTCTATAAGTTGGTAGGGCATGATGATAGGGATTTTAGGGCCTATGAATTCATGCATGAAATTTCAAGAGACATATACAAGATTCAAGGCGAAGCACAATAGGAAGGGAACACTACGCAATATAGTTCCCCAGGAAGAGGAAACTTCAACCCTCGTGGTGGATTCAAAGGAAGAGGACTGACAAGAGGTATGGGTCGAGGTAGAGGCCAGATCATTTTTTATAACTGCACATATCCAGGACATTTGGCAAGGGACTTCCAGAACCCTTGTACCACTTGCAGTTACTGCAACTCATTTGAACATGTCATAGAATATTGTCTTTCACTGTTAGACAAACTTCAGGAAAGACGAGGAGGAAACCAACAAGTACAACTAATCACAACAAAACCTCATGGAGTGGATCCCAGAGTCGCTGTTATCACTAGAGGAGGCGCTTCTACAAGAGAAGACAGAGCGACCCAAGGGAAGACTACAGAACAACCAGTAGTCAGAAAATCTGCAGAGAAGACACAAGATTTTTATCCAAAGAAAGAGAAACAAACATTTGAGGAAGTAAGAAAATAATTCGGGAGAGAGAAGGCTTCTTCATCAAAGGCTCGACCAGAAGTAAGAGAATATGGAATTCCCCTGGCCTTTGATCAGTCCGCTTCGCCAAGAGAAGGAAAGGAGGTAAGTAAGCTCATGGGATTTTTATGTACTTGCATTAATTTTATAAAGGATGAGAGCACTGTATAAGAGCTACAAAACTTGAATAGACAATATGAGCTAGGGAAGGTAGATCCCTTTCTGAGTAAAGAAGTACACCAAATATCTTAAAAGAGAAGGACAAATAAAGAACTACACCTGAATGCTCAAGTTGCAGAGTATGATATAGACTATGTGGTCCTCGACTTAGGGTCGGAGGTCAACGTCATGACGAAGCAGACCTAGGCACTGATGGGAAAACCTAAGTTGATCTATTCCCCCATCAGGCTTAGGATGGCTATTCAACAAGCTATGAGCCCCTTCGAAAGACTGGAACATGTCCCTGTGGACATTGATGAGGTCAGAACATTTGTGGACTTCAAGGTAATTGAGATAGTCGATGATAGTTGTCCTTACCCCGCGCTGTTAGGAATTGATTGGGATTTCAATAATTCGACTATGGTTGATTTAAAGAAAATAAGAATGACGTTTAAAGGTGATGGCCTTAGGGTCATCACACCTTTGGATCCTGATGAAGGTCCCAGATAAACAGAGCCCATCAGAGAAGAAGACCGTGCATATGAGTTAGAAAACATATACAAATTAACAACCAGACATCAGGATTACATTAATCCTATAGCAGATGGGAATTTAAGTTGGCGAAGTGACAACGCATGTTCATTAGATTCAGATGAAGCACTAGAGAACTGGTAGAACAAAATGTATGAATTATATACAAGGAGATGTGTTAGATTAACCATATAAGTTCGCTGGATCGACACAACAGTAAGTAACTTGCCCACCTTTGATGGTCTAAATCATTTAGAATATTTCTTCTTGGAATTTGAAGAAATTGTACCAATACAACAAATATTGTTGGTGCTGGATTAGGCCTTGAAAGAAAATCTAGCAAGATGGTGGGGTACACACAAACACAACATTATAAATTGGGTACAATGTCGTACTTTTATGACAGCACAGTTTTCAGAAAAAGTAGAAGGTTGCGAAGTTAGGTACATAGGTCGAAGCTGTCCAAAGGACCATGTGAGAAGTTGTGAGGAAGCCTCAAACAACATTCCTCAAGAGCAGTGGGTGCACAAATTCATCAACACACTGGACACAACCCCTATCAATTGGTACCTTCAAGAAGAACTACGCCTCATCACTGCCAATTGGGAAGGTATGACTCAAAACTTTGTAACTACCTTTTTATTTGAAATCCAATATCCTATAGTGGATCAAGCACTACAGATTGTGAGACATAAAGTATTTGAGGAAGCACCTAACCTCCCTTTGGAATGAGAAGAGGACGAATGGACTGCGCCTCTTTAGAAATTGCAAGGTTGTTACAATATCAATGCTGATGAGGACGATGATCCTAGGAAAGTGAACATCGCCGAAACATAAGGCCAAAGAGACATAGAAGGACCAAGAGTTGAGATACCTTTCATTGGACAACCAATTAAAATCAAGAAAGTCAATATTGGAACAGAGTAAACACCAAATCTTGCAAATGTTGGAGATTATTGGGATGCTGCTACTATTGATAAAATCACAAAGTTACTGCATGAATATCAGGACTTGTTTCCAACCAAGTTCACTGATATGAAGGGAATTAAAGGACCCATGGGAGAGATGAATATTCCCTTGAAGCTAGATGCAAGGCCAGTCAAACAGAGACCTTACATATTGAACCCTAAATATAAGGATAAAGTAAATATTGAATTAGACAGAATGTTGGAAGCATGAATCATAGAACTTGTTGAAGAGTCAGAATGTATAAGTCCTATGGTGGTGTAGGATAAGAATACTGGAGAAATCAGGATTTGTGTAGATCTCAGGAAGCTAAATGATGCTTGTTTTCATGAACCATTCCCTACACCATTTATTGACGAAGTATTAGAAGATGTAGGAGGACATGAGGTCTACTCCTTCACCGATGGATTTTCGAGATACCATCAGATCAGGATTTCCAAGGAGGATCGGCATAAGAACAAATTTTCAATAGAATGGGGATCTTACCAGTACACAATGATGTCGTTGGGATTGAATAATGCACCAGCCATATTTTTTAGGGTGGTGGTCGAAGCATTCAAGGAGTTTTTACATAAATTTCTGGAACCATACTTTGATGATTGGACTGTTTTTAGTTTATTTAAAAATCATATTGAATGTTTAAGACTAATGTTGGATAAGTGTAGACAATGTTAGATTTCCCTAAACCTGAAGAAGAGCATCTTATTTTCATCCTTTGGAGTGCTGCTAGGCCATATTGTCTGTAAGTAGGGATTCCTGGTAGATCCATCTAAGATTGCCATTATAGTTGATTTCCCCCCTCCTACGTCAGTCAAATAGCTGCGCCCCGCACTGGGACATATTGGATACAACATGAAGTTCATTAAAGGATATGCACAGATCACAACACCCATGGAGAAGATTTTGAAGAAAGACTATCAGTTTCAGTGGACAGAAGAATGCCAACAGAGCTTTGACACACTGAAACAAAAAATGGTTACTACGCCTATTCTGGTTTTCCCATATTGGAGCAAGGAATTTCACGTGCATGTCGATGCATCTTCTATTGCATTAGGAGCCGTGTTAGCACAACCAGGAGTAGGAGACATTGACCACCCGTTAGCCTTCGCTAACATGAATCTATCAACAGTTGAGGTTAATTACACCACCACTGAGATAGAAGGGTTAGCCATGGTGTATGCACTGCAGAAGTTTCACCACTACTTGTTGGGAGGACACTTTAAAATGTTCATTGATCACTCTGCACTGAAATACCTAGTCAACAAGCCAGTGTTGGGGGGAAGAATATGCAGATGGATTCCGCTCTTTCAGGAATATGAATTTGAGATCATAGTAAAACCAGGAAGGATGAACAAAGGACCTGACCACTTGTCGAGGTTGGAACATGGAGAGGAACCTACTATTTTGGAGGATACACTACCAAATGCACAGTTGCTGGCCATCAGGAACGTTGATGATCACTTCGCAGAGATAGTTCAGTTCCTATTCATAGGCATAACACCTTGTGAATACACAGTTATTCAGAAGAAACAATTGGTAGTGCACGTTGCATATTTTTCAGTTATAGATGGACAACTATACAAGATGGGACCTGATGAGATATTGAGGAGATGTGTTATGGATGAAGAGAAACCATTGATCCTTGTAGAAGCTCATGAAGGCATCACAAGAGGACACTACGCAGGAAAAAAAACAACACAGAAGGTTCTTAGAGTTGGCCTTTGGTGGCCTATCTTACACAGAGATGCTAAGGACTATCACAGAGCCTGTGATGTATGCCAAAGAGTTGGGAAACCCTCCATAAGAGATGAAATTCCGTTAGCACCCCAACTAACCTTACAAGCCTTCAAGAAATGGGTCATTGACTTCGTGGGATCTATAAACCCACCATGGAAGTGCACAGGATATAGATACATAATCACTGTGACAAAGTATTTGACTAGATGGGCCGAAGCAAGAGAAAATAGAGATTGTAGTGAAACTACAACTGCATGCTTCATATTTGATGACATCATAACCAGGTTTGGATTCCCAAAGGTCCTTATGAGTGACCAAGGAACACATTTTATTAATAATACCATTGAAGCCTTGACTGAGGAATTTGCATTTCATCATCAGAAGAGAACACCCTACCACCCACAAGCAAATGGGACAATTGAAGCATTCAATAAGATCTTGGAAAAAATGCCGACGAATATTTTTAGTGTGAATAGGGTTGACTGGGATTTAAGAGTACCAGCAATACTATGGGACTATAGAACCATTTGTAAGAAGCTAACAGTGCAGACCCCCTTTAAGTTGGTTTATAGTCTAGAAATAGTTGTGCCCATGGAATACTTAGTTTCTAGCTTAAGGATTACAACATTTACATATATGGATGACACTGGTGCTGTTCAAGAGAGGCTCGCACAGTTGGTTGAACTAGAAGAAGAAAGATTTATTGCAAGATTCCATCAGCAGATACAGAAGGAAAGAGAAAAGGCCTACCATGACAGACACATCAAGAAGAAGGCATTTAAGCAAGGAGATCTGGTATTGGTATATGATAACAAATTCATGAAGCATCTAGGGAAGTTCAGAACACATTGGCTGGGGCCATATGAGGTTGCCTATGTCACGGAAGGAGGAGCTGCGCAATTGAAGACTTTGAAACTATACTATGACAACCAAATGCCTCACAACTCTCACTAAAAGCATAAGGAAAAGGGTCCAGGTACCAGGTGCAGTTGAAACTGGGTACTAGACACAGAAAAGACAATCTGCACACAATGGGGGATGAGAGAGAAGAAAGTACAGGCTGCTCTGCATAGCCTGAAGACAAAGCAAATCAGAAGGGTCAGATCTGAAGTGCCTTGGTATGAG
Source organism: Picea engelmannii (assembly GCA_009831015.1). Lineage (NCBI taxonomy): Eukaryota > Viridiplantae > Streptophyta > Pinopsida > Pinales > Pinaceae > Picea > Picea engelmannii. Next base: position 88,414 of record ML810369.1, read on the forward strand.
TCACAAGTGAGTGTTGGGGGCCTGTTGGCCCTTGGTTATGGAGTTAAGCAAAGATTAAGGGATAAAATACAGAATGAAAACTGCGCGGAAGACACAGTGACTAATACTGGTTCGAAGTAAGCAGAAGAGAAGAAAAGATGGAGAAAAGTAAGATAAATCAAGTCATTGGATGAGGAGATCGAGGATGATAGATCAACAAGGAAGACAAACCATGGAAAACTTAGCAAGTGGAAAAATCCACCATTGGATGCTTTGGAGCATCGCATGAGAAGGAAGGAAAGACAAGCCGATGAAGCCCTAAAAACACGGGTCAAGTTGACCTAGGGTTTTGACACTTAGGTTTCGGCCTAAGGTGGTCGGTGACTCATTGTAATGTTTAAATAAGAACCTAGATGAGGGAAGAGGGTTCAATGAAGAGTTCCAAGTGTGTTATTGTTATGAGTGATTATTGTTGTAAGAGAAAGAAGTATTGAGCAATGAGGGAAGTCTGTATTGTAATATATTCAGCTGGGTGTGACGGTTAACCCTATAGCTGGGTGCGCAGGGAAGGGAATCAGAGAGAGAGAGAAGAAGAGAGAAGATCTGCTAGCTAAGAGCGCATATAGAACTGTATGCTTTCATCTAATATATCGTAAAGCACAGTTCTGTGGACGTAGCCTTAGGGAGAAGGTGAACCACATATATCTTGTGTTATGTGTGATTGATGTTGTGTTATTTTGCTTATATTATTCTATTATTGCATTATTGTATTAGATCTGAGGCATAGCTTGTGCAGTAGGCTTAAAGGAGATAAGGAATAACTAGATTGCAGTGTGTTATTTTTCTGGATCCCCTTTGCATTCCTTCTGGTTGTAGACACCTATGTCCTACAACCTATTATTGCTACTTCGGGTGAGACTGCATCTGCCTCGCAGGTGTTGCCGAAAGGGTTAGTAGTTAGGGATTTTTAGTGTGCTCTCGAGTGTTAAGCCCTGGGTCTGCCCGTGTGCCAACAGATAGACATTTGCACAATTTATAAATCTAAATGCAAACACATGAAGACAAGTAAGCCAGTAGAATTTTTTTGTATTATAACGCAAAAAGTTACAAAAAGTGTGTCCTGAGACCAAAATATCAAATAACATGGATTATTATACATATATACATCAAGGATGATTCTCATGATAACAAACTACTTCACGTGCTATACGACAGAGCAGTCGACCAATAGATGTTGAAACACCAACAATTTGGCATTGGTAATGACGATGCAAATCATCTACGATAATATCAAGGATGTCTAGAGTTAATCCCTCGAGGTTATGCTCAATATCCTTGAGATCCTCGGTCGCTACTTGATCTCGAACAACCACTGCACCTGCCTCCTGAAGTCTCTGGAACAAAGATGAACCCAGAAGTCTGGTAGGTTCCACATCTGCATTTGAAAGCATTTGATTAGTCTCAGATACATAATATAGAAATTTCATAATAAAAATTCTAAAAAAAATACACAATTAAAAAGTCTTTTTTACCCATGTCTCCCGAATGCGCACCCTCATGTAATGCTAAATCTGGATCACCATGGAAATCGGCCCCATCATAGGCATAATCCTCAATCATAATGAGTTGATCTCTCAGCCATTGGAAGAAGGTAGGCCCATATGTGACAATTAGAACACCACCATGA
>ML810369.1:102465-122615 GCA_009831015.1 Picea engelmannii
AGAGTTCTAGTGAGCCAAAATATGATATCAATACTACTCAAAACATCTCTACTAGGAGATTCAAAAGGTTGTATGAGCTAAGAGAAAAAATGCTCAAGTACACACCAAAGTTAGTTCAATTGTTGATAGGTAGCGATGACTTCCCTCTTCCTATCCATCTTCAAAGTAAATACCAAACTTGTTACAAATGATATTTGTATGGTGCTTGGCCATCTTCCATGCCTGTGCTCGATGTTATAACCAAATTCATTTTTTTGGTAATAGTTATATAATTTCAAAGTCTTAAATAGATGTTTCCAACCTTGGGTTATTTATCTTTTCACATGTATGTGTTCCTCACAAAAAATCATTAGCACTTATGCCATTTTGTGGTCATCTTTATATCCAGTTTGATTACATGAATATTATTAAATACAAACATAGTATTTCCATGTATAGTGTAACATCCCTCTCTTGCGCGCACCTGATGTGACTTATTCTTGTGGACACTTGTGTGCAAGTGATCCAGTTCACTATATGATTGACTGATTCGATTATGGAGCATGATGATGTTTGTGGATTTGATGATATTTATATTGACATATTATATTGACTAGTTTCCTGAGTGTGTAGGACTCTAGACGTTTGAGGATGTCGATGGCATCAATGGATCTCCTTGGACTCTAGATCGAGTCAGGGAGCAGACAGTTATGGTTTGAATGCTTTGATATTACATATGTGACACATGACTAGATATTATGATGTTTATTGTTATCGCTGACATGTTTCATTGATGGATGCAGGCTAACAATAGTTTGCTAATTAGATTCAAATTTGGAGTAAAGGGGTCACACATGAAAACCAAATATATTGAGGGAGAGGTGTGGCCGTAGCCCTATCACATCCTACTAGAACTCCCACCGTGGATTGAATTGTATGTTAATGATTACCTAGTTCGAGAGATCCATGATGCTATGAGGGAAGACTGAGACAGTCGCTCACGAAGATTATAAGGGGCGCACAATAAGGCAAGGTCATTATTCCTTAGAGGCCCTTAGTCTCCCACAAGGTCACTTGATGGCGTATTGACTCCAGGGGTTTGAAGTCTACCAAAATCAGGCAAAAGGCGAGTGGCACCCTTGGAGCACGTAGTGTGTATTGAAGGGAACATCACAAAAATAAAACATGAATGCAAGTGAGTGGAACCCTTAGAGCACGTAGTGCTTTTTGAAGGGCATGCCATGATTTTTTAACTTTGGTAAGTTAATAAACCTAGTACCTAGAAAAATATGCTTCCTTAGGACTTGTTCGGCCTTAAAATGAATGATGTTATGAGTAACGTTTAATAACTAATTTTTTCTTAAAAAAATGTCGCCAAGCCTAGTGAATTTAAAACCTAAGTCTAAGTAGAACATGTGAACAAAAGAAGAACTAAATGGACATATAACACGAAGGGGGGGGGGTAAAGAAAATTCAAACATTAATAATTAAAATAAAATTTTAATAAATGATTAAATTATTAAAAGGGTAAATTATTGTTTATATATAAACTTGCTAAATCTAAACTAAGAAGAAAAGGGGGAAACTTAAGGAAAAGGGGGATGTCTAACATAGTAGGGAATCTAGTCTTTGGAACCTTCTAATTGTGAACTCAACTAGGTTTTAAGAAAGACATCAATCATTTAAGAAATGTAAGGGAATAAAGGGACACTGAGGAGCGTTTTTAGGAGCGCTTTTAGGTGGGTGAGGGAAATAGGAAAAATTGAATTGAATTAATTAATTAATTTCTGGTGCAACTAAGGGATCGGGTGACATATGTATGGGGGAGGTTTATCCTAATTAAATTTAATAAAAAGAATCTAATGAGGGTTTGGGAAACTAATCACTAAGAAAAATCTATAAAAGGGATGGAAAAGGAGTAGTATGGATCACGTATGGTAGGCATAAGGTTACGCTGTCGATATTTTTCTTGATTGATTTTACCTTGTGGGAGTTGGGATGCCCAAATCAATTAGAGAGTGGTAGCTCGACCTTGTGAGGCGAGTTGGGAGCTATCTTATTCTATGGTTTTGCGAGCGTGGCCCCTTTCAGCTCGTTGGGCTCAGGGGGAAGAAGAGTAACCCTAGCGTTGGTTGGGAGGTACCGGTGAGGTCTTGACGATTAGTAGGTTGGAGATAGGAAGGAGCGCCATTGCTAAATATCATCTTCGACTTCTTCGTGGTTGGTCCAGGTATTTTTATTGCGATTTGCATGTATGTAATCATAATATGATTAAATTGTACTCTTGGATTTGAATTTCCCCGTAAGCTGTATGGGTTTTATGATGTTGAACCTGGTAATATTTCTCCTTGGTTCTAGATTGGGGAGAGACCGATGCACTGCTGTCTTTTCAATTTCCAATTATTTACACTTGAGCTTTCATCCACTGAATGGCCATCTTTTGGACCCATTTCGATTTTTTTTTATTGTCTTTGTTATGAGAATATTCATTAAATCATGGAATTGTTTAATCGTTGATGGGCATCTGTAACCAACTCTGATTTTCCTTGGGTACTCAATTGGAGGCTTACTAGTTTATTTTAAATTACAGTTTCATTGTATTCCACCACTCAAACAATCTTGAGGTTTCACACCTGCGTAGATGGAAACCCTGGTGTGAGTTGGCATTCTTTTAAAACTAGACTAGCCCCCATCTATGGAATGTTTGGGTTGTGCGTTTTGTGCTGGCGCTCTGTCCTATTGACGTGCCTAGGGTTATGGCCCTTGGCCTTCGATCTTCCATTTGATTTTGGTTTACGCCTGGATTTTACCTTACCGAGGGATCAATCATAGCCCTTTTCAATGAGATCTGATTCCATTGCTTACAAGTAGGTAATGGAATCTTATACCTAGGATATTTTTCTTTCTTTCTTATAACAACTCCGAGAACACTAGACGACAACTAGAACTGGACAAGAATTATTAATGGGATTGGTAACTTGGACTGGGGGAGCATAATGGTGCCTTTCTTCCTAGTGCCTTTTCATATGGGAATTATCTATACGAGCCTCAAGTCGGGTCAATCAACAATCATTGATGAAGCTCTCCTGTTCGTTGTCGCATCTGACTCTATCATTTCAATCTCGCCCGAGGGCGATCCTAATCCTGACATAAGACACTCCAGCTCTCTCCTGAAAATCAATTGGACTCGTCTCTTGAGAGCATTGTTCGCCTTCCAAACAACATTCATAGACTTGCCATCACACTTTCTGAAATATGGATGGATGAGGTAGGGAAGATAAGGTACTTGGCACATGCGATTCAGATCGTGGTCAGACTAAGAGTAATCCCAAATTTCTTGATGGGTTCACTGCCCCCTCCCTTTTATAACCTACAACCCTTAAAATTTGAAAGTGCAACAACATTTAAACTATTCCTAGAACTGAAGTTTCCCTTTACCCAGATTTTTCGTAATGAATCTTATATTCCTGGACATAATTTTGGTTTATTCGAGTGCCTTTTTGCTTCTTGCCCAAGCGTTTTCCTTAAAGTCCCTCATTGAATTCTTAAAATCGATTTACCAGTTTGCTGGGACTGTTATTGAGTCTTTTCATAAAACTCCCTCTGTGTTTTACATAGGATATTACCCTGGGATCGTCATACTCGAGGGTGACTTCCCTAAACTCTCCCTTGGCTCTTCGTACATAGGAAATGCTTTGTGACTGATAGCATTATACTCGTTTCCTCCTTTTAATCTCAACCACCTTAAATATTTATCTCTTGTCATATTAACTAGTTTGTTATGGGGATGAACCTCGATCCATTCATAATGGACTGGTAGTTAGTGGGATCTTGCATTTGTTCATTTAATTGAAAAAGGGTGGTTTTGCTTCCAGATTATTTTTCCTTGAGTTTATTAGTGTTTTTTTTGGCATTGTCCTTAGACGGATTCATGTGGTTCCTTGTAATGGAACCCTTTTATTAATGCTCCCTGAGTAGCCCTAACATCTCCTTATTACCATTTTAAAGTAAGGAAGGGTTAAATAACATGCTTTTGTTAGTACCTCACTTACCTTATCCTCCTTGCCACGTTACTTTTCCATAATCAATTTGCTTCTCTCATAATTTTGTGTTTTAAGAATCTACATAAAATTTAGAATGTGTTATGAGATTTACCTTGGAGATGAGTTCGACAATTGATTTTACTTTAATTTAAAATGTGTGATCATGCATCACCAATCTCAATTCTTGATTTAAGTTGCATCCATGCTACCCAAGATTATAATTGATCTTAGTTCATTAAACCATAATGCATAAGTAATCCATGAAGGTTCTATAATGCTTACACATGGTTGGCCTCCTTATAGTTTCATGATTGATTAATTGATTAGATTACTTGTGCGCCTTGAAATTATGTTTATGTATCATCTATTTAAGTAATTAGATTACTGGTGCACCGTGAATTTAATGTCGATGTATGTTTGATTAATTGATTAGATTACTCGCGCACCTTGAATTTAATGTTGACGTATGATTGATTAGTTGATTAGATTACTCTCGCGCCTTGAAAATAAAGTTGATGATTACTCTAGCGCCATGTAATAAACATGATGTTTCTCCTATGCCTTGAATTATAATGTGGTAGATTACTTATGCCTTGATTGTAATATTGATGTGTGACAAGTTGAGTAATAAGACTCTTTGTGTGCATTGGAATGATACTAATATGGTTGGTTAGTTAGGATACTTCTTGCCCACAATGAAATCTTGATGTAAGAATGATTGATTAGACATGGGACTACTTGTGCTATGAAAACTTGCTGATGTGGAATGGTTAAGGTTAGTGTCATGAACTCGTCGCTAATTGATTTACATCATGCAATTATGCCGACTTATGACTGAATGGGTAACTAATTCTCTCTTGCGCCTTACTTGAGTTGACGTGTGATTGTTTTCGAGCGTGTTTACTCTCGCGCGCAACAGATGTTTGTTGTCGTTGGATGACTGTTAGAAATTGGTATCAAGTGCATCATGATTAATGTTTACTTCTGATTATAAGAATGATGATTACCTTGCGCCATATTATATTGATGTTTAGTATTGATGTACCTTATGAGAGGCATTGAATGTTTATGATTATTATTGTTACACGTTGATAATTAATGTAGAATGCAAGGATGTTGAACGACTGATTATTAACGTGTCAATACATCGATATGCATGCCATGGGTTATGGTGATGGTGTGTTAGCCTTGTGTCGTATCAATTGATAATGCCTTAATAATGTTTGTTATATTATGTGAATGATGTGTAGGTGATGTTGCTATCTATTTGATGTTTCCCAACGCAACTTAAAAAAAAAAAAATTCCTTTTGTATGTTGATTCGTTGTCGTAACGGCTTGGGTCGTTACATATAGTACGTGCATGAACAATTATGGTTCTAGAAAATTTAATAGGAAAAACTGTTATATATCGATAATCTTCCATGAACTCATTTGAACATGGTTCATAAATAGTTGTAGGTCCTCATTATTTAATGCAAATTGTTCCTTAAGGAACACTCCAATGACAAAGAGTTCTTTATGAAAAGAAAGGCATCCAAATTTGTTGTTGTGCATACAATACGTAGTTTTCCTTCTGGTGATGAGTTTTCAATAAACTATAACTTTTGTAGACCACCAACCACTCATAAAAAACACCTTGCATTGGGTCTACCTTTAGTCGTCCCCTTGGGGCATAAGGAAAATATGATTGAGTAATTGTATTTTTGGATTTTCAATGGAACTAATGTAAATATATTGCTTGATTCGACATTTTTTTTATAAAGTGGTTGGTTGCATGTTACAATCATTACATAAAATATGGGGACTAAGTCCTATAACATCTACATCAGAACTTTTGTTTATTGAGTTTATTTAATATTTAATATTTTTAAATATTAATATAAAATTAATTTAATTTAATGTTCTTTTAACCATAACAAATTAAATATTTTCTTCACTAACCAAATCTGATATTTATATTTCCTTATGAGGAGATTCATAAAGTTGGCGACAGAGAAAAAAAACATAAAGTCATTTAAAGTTATTTAAAGAAAATTGTGTATATTAAAATTCATTATTATTAATGATTTCATTTTCATGTTTAATAATTTAAATTTAATTAATTATAATTTTTTAGTAACTTATGTTTTTAAATATAACTATTATAAATTTAATTATCAACAATTATTATAACATTATGATTAAAATAAATGAAAAAATAACATTTCATAAAAGTAATTATTCAAATTAATTTGTTCATTCATTAACCAAATCCAATATTTGCATACATTTTAATACAAAATCAATGAAATACAATACTTAGCATACTTTTTTAATAGAATATTCAACTAATACTTACATATTTTTTAATAGAAGATTAAAAGAGTTGGTAATAGAGTTAAAAATTGTAAAACCATTTCATTGAAAGTGTATAGATCAAAATTTATTAATATCTATTCTTTATATTTAATAATTTAAATTTAATTATAAATTAATATATTATAATACTTGAATAATATAAATTAATAATTTTTTTGGAAAAATAAAATATAACAATTGTGATTTTAGTAAATGATTATATTATAACTCTGTCTTGTAATCTTACAATAATAAGAATTAATAAAAGAATATTATTATTTCATCATTATTGTTATTAGTGAATAATTATATCAGAACATTATTATTACAATATATGAAAAATACATAATTATTCAAATCACAATCATCTCACTCATCATATTTATGTATTTTTGTTTGTAAATATGTTTAATCAACATATTGTATCTCGCTGGATCAGAAACAATTTACCTTGAAGAAGAATAACCATTATATGGCATTAATGGTTATAAGTTTTTGCAATCACAATCCAAATTAAACTAAAGTTAAACATTATAAGGAAACTCTAAATTTAAATGAATGATACATCTCAAACTTAATTTAAAACTACAGAAATCATTAACATACTCATAGTACATTTTACAAATCAAACAACAACAACAAAATCAACATGATGTGAAAAAACATAATATATATGTGCGATACACTATTTACAGTGCATCAATGTTATTGAAAGTGCACTAGTGTTGTTATGTAAAAACACATCAACAAACAATTTAATTGACAAAGTACAAATGAAAACCTCCATGTAATTAAATTTTTGTGGAGGTTTTTCTTTGTGGAGGCAAAAACAAAGGCCACTCTTCGGTGCCTCTCATAATTTAACGCACAAAAGTAATCCTTTACCACTCCCTCAATGCTTTGACTTGCATATCCTCCTCTACATGGGGCCACTCAACTTTCTTCAATATACCATAATCACTGGCATCAATTCGTTTGTAAATTTCATACATAGAACTCCTCTTCTTTGCATTGGGGGTCTTATTGAATAGATCTTTGACATCGGGAAGGAATTTTGTATCCTCGAAGTATATGTAATTGGGACCCTTTCCTATGGAGCCAGACACATAAACTTCGTTCCCTTCTAAGTTTGTCATCTTGGTCCCTACTTTAGCATAATTAGGACCGTCAAGCTCTATGATATGAGCTTCCTAGTGCCCCTTTTGCTGGAATAGAAAGAAATGAATCACATTGGATGTCTTAATTATAATAATATGCCAACCTCAAAAATGACTTAAGGCCCATATTGTATATTTAATAGAATTTAAGAAACACATTTGAAAAAAAACTGATGATCCATATGCTTCACTAGCATGCCTTACCATTGAATATTAAGCATTGTATCTCATAATTTAGCACACAGACTCAATCCTTTTCCACTCCCTCAACACTTTGGCTCGCATCGACTCCTCCACATAGGGCCACTCAACTTTCTCCAAGATACCATCCTCATAATTCCTATAGCCATATTATAAACTAGAGTCAATTTTCTTGTAAATCTCATACCCAGACCTCCTCTTCTTGGCCTCGGGGTGGGGGGTTATAGAATATCTCTATGAGGAAAGGGAGGAATTTTGTAGCCAAAAATTATCTGTAACTGAAGCCCTTACTGGTGGGGCTGGGCACATCAAATTTGTTCCCTCCCAAGTTCGTCATATTCACCCCTACTTTGGTATAATTAGGATTGTTGAGCTCTATGATTTGAGCTTATTAGTGCCCCTTTTGTCTAATCAACAAGAAAGGAACTCTGGTGGATGTCTTAATTATAATACTATGTCAACCTCAAGAATGACCTAAGGCCCATATTGTATATTTAATAGAAGTTAAGAAGAACATTTGAAAAAAAATTGATGATCCATAAGCTTCACCAACATACCTTATCGTTGAATATTAAGAATTTCCTTGGCCTTGAATTGCTCCTCCTTGAGATACTCACTCATGTATTTACTAAGAATATCATGTTTCTTCTTCTATGAAACCATGCGTTCGATCTCTTTCTCATCTAGAAGGGGCACACAGGAAACAAACTCTTTCTCAATCTATTGTTTCTTTTCGTTTGTCTTGCTCTCCCATTTCTTCCGCAACATCGTCCTCTTCCTCAAACAAGACTGAATTAATGGAAGTGACCTCCCCACTCTTGAATTCAACCCAACCTCCCTCTTAACAAACTCAATCCTATACCACTCTCAGCGCTTTGGCCTACATCTCCTCCTACGCGAGTCGTTTGACTTTCTCCAAGATACCTCCCTCATGATCCCTATAGCCATAATAAATGGTGTCAATCCACTTGTAAATATCATACCTAGAACTCTTCTTCTTCACCTTGGGGGGCTTATCGAATATATATTTGATGTCGAGGGGGGATTTCGTAGACCCCCTTGTACAAATGATTGTTGGAAGATGGCATGTTACAATATTCCAACAACCAATTGTACAAATGAGGCTGCAAAATTCCTCTCTAACTTCAAAGAGCTATTTGATAAGCCCCCCGAGGTGAATAATATAAGGTCTAGGTATGATATTTACAAGTGAATGGACGAGAGTTATTATGGATACAGGGATGATGAGGATGGTATCTTGGATAAAGTCGATTGGCCCATGTAGGAGGAGATGTGGGCCACAACACTAAGGGAATGGCAGAGGATCAAGTCTTATTGATTTGAAAGATTGTTTTAAGGTCTTTAATATAACATCACGAGGATAAATCCTTGTGGATTTTTATAGAGGTGGTACTCCCCTTTCTTGATATATGGAATATTCTTCTTATGACCTTAGATGCATGCAATATAAAACCTTAATAAATATTCCAATAAAAATCGTATATATATAGATGTGCAATCTCTTATATACAGATGTATAAACTCATATACATATATATACTTTTCAAGCACATCATACCATTCAATAAGAATAAATAAATATGTCTGTAGAGATTTATATCTACAAGGTTTGGAGTCTTCTTTCAATAGATGCTCTTCCTTCCTTTAAAAATAACGTGAATAAAAAATTAGCTATGACTTTGCAAGTTGAAAGAAAAGTAAAATGGACAAGTCATCAAAGAACTCTACAGGACTTCTGCGTTGATATCAAAATGAGTTTTTAAAGCATCATTTCCTCGAGAATCCATTGATACATCATCATACAGATTCAAAAAAATAACATGAAACTTGAATACTTCTTTGAGGAAGAAATTAATAACAATATCCCAAATGTAATAAGTTTAACAATTTCTGAAACAAGAGGGCTGAAAAAACCTCAACAAAATATCAATGATAATTAGATAAACTGAATTAATTGTATTTTTCTTTTTACAAGCAGGAATTTGGACCTGAAATATCATGAGAAATGAATGGAAGAACTACAGAAAGAGATGATTAGACTTAGAACTTCATGTTACCAAAAATACATGGAAAACCCAATGGAAAGAATCAAGAATAAATAAAGATGAGGAAGAAGGTTAAGCATAATAATCCACAAAATTTTGGAAAGGAAAAATTTTCTTCTTGCAAAATCTCCATCTCTACAAAAAGTCTTGGCTGCCAACCCTTTGAATATGATTTTTTTCCTCTTGTATACTATTCTCTTCATCTTCTTGAAACTTCTTTTCGGTTAGGGTTTTATTTGTCCCTTTTTAAATGTGAACTTAGATATCCATGCCATCAACTGGGATAAACTTTAGAAGGTTAAAAATTTCTTTTAACAAACAATTTTCCAAAAATAATTCATTGCCAAGCTAGAAAATAGTCCCGACTGTAATTTATTTTTTATGGCATGATAGTTATTATTCCATCCATGGAAACCAATTCCAAAGTGTTCTTCATGTATCTATATTTTCAACAAGCTCTCTTTTTTCTCAATTTGGATGTCGGGATCAAAATTTATGGAATCCATAAGATAGAGACTCAACAACCGTTGATCTATGCACATGAATTATGAGCCCTTGATTTATTAATTTCCCCCATTTATCCCACATGCATTGGGGAATAGTTCTCATATATTGTTTATAAGAAAAATGGAATCCCATATTATTTGTGTGTGAAGTAGAGAGAGCCATGTAACCCTTCGTAGCTTGTGTACAATGTAACTTTTGTTTGCCACCTTATTGCCCAGTCATCATGCCAAGTCACTGCTGAGTTATCTCTGTCCAATCCATACTATTCAAGTGTCACTCTAGGGTAGTTCCACTTCACTGCCATGTGTCCCAATGTGATAGACCCACCTAATTTTTGTTGAGTTTTGTACCTTGGGAGGTGTTCCCCATGCATTTATGCACTCCTTGATACATGTGAGATGGACTATACACTTTGTGCCTTGTACTTTTGTCTAATTTCACTTTGACTTAGGAGTTTTAAGTCAAAAGTGAAATTTAGTCATTTATGCTTAAAATGACTATTAATTCACTTTGTGAGTGAATTAGAGACATAAAGTGAACTTAGGAAACTTAACCCAAAGTGGGTTATTAACTTAGATACTTTTGGGGAGATCTCAACCATTGATTAGATGGGAGATGAGATGATCTCCAACATTTATATCTTAGGTTTCCTTTTGGAGGTTCAAGAGGGGCATAAAGGGTGAAGGAGGCATTCATTCTTCATTTTCTCACTTGGAGAGGAAGACTTGGATCTTTGAGATGAGGATTGTTGCATGAGATTGCTAGAGATTGGGAACATTCTTTCATGGAGGGAGGCATAATGCTACTAGCATGGTTTATTTACTGAGGAGGTTTCACATCTGTGGAGGGCGCACTTGCTTGTGAGGGTGCATCAGTTGTGGGGAGGACTTCCAGGCATTAGATTGCATTGAGATCAGTTGTAGAGGGAGGCCATCCAACATAGATTCATTCCTGTGGAGGGGTTTTCATATCTGAGCTCACAATTAGCTTCTGGAGCAGTTTCAGTGGATTCTTGAGCTTGTATCTGGGGCACACCCTCCTAGGGCGCACCTATAGGTTTTGGACTTATGTTTCAGTTTGGATTTGGCTTCTATTGTATCAAGTTCCTCTGTATTTTGTACTTTCTATATTCCACCTTCTTCTTTCCTCATATATAGACATATATTCCAAACTGGTTTTCCCCAGGGGGTTTTTATCCAGGGTCATGTTGACCAAAAATACCTGTGTACAAAAATGCATGTGTTAGTCTCTTAGATCTGCTTATTTTCAGTTGTAAAGATCTTTAGGTGTGTTGTATTTATTTTAGTATGCATCTGCTAACTTCTGGTTACTAAAACTACATGCTAGAGCACCTAAAATTGCAAATACAACCATAAAAAATCAACAAGAATTTTTTGGACTGTTGTTTGTCCTAAAACAACAACATATGATTTACATAACAGTTGAAACTTAGAGCCAAACTGTGGTCAAAGGCAGACCCAGATAGAAAGCTTGATAGGACCTGAAAATCTTCATGGTATTAGAGCTGAGGTGGTTGAACTTTTGAGCAGTTTGGACAACACATTGTTGGTTGTCATATACATCTTCTTGGAAGAATTTTGTGGACATCCATTGACTCATTCAGTGGTTGTTAGAGGGAAGATTTTTGTAGAGGAAAGTTGGGTAGTTTTGGCACTTGTCATCAGTATCTTTTCACACCTACGCAGTAGGAATGAGGTGGATTTGAATTGACCTCTTTTCACACCTATTTTGTTAGGAGTGAGGTCAGATTACACTTATCTCTTTTCACACCTATGTTGACAGGAGTGAGATAATCTTTTCCTTGGAAGTGTGAGAATCATTTGGGAGTGCAATTTGGCAGACATGTCAACATCTCAAATGTGATTTGAGGACATCTAGCGGGGGCTAGAAATTGGTCGCCTTGGAAGGCGAGGATGGTATTTGTCTTAGAGGACCTCGAGCTATGGGACATAGTCGAGGCAAATGTTCCCCCCATTCCTGTCACTGCTCCCGTCTTGGTGGTAGAGTTTAGGAAACGGAACAACAAGGCAAAGAGGACCATTTGTGATGCAGTTCGTGATCATATCATACCCCATTTGATAGGGAATACTTGTGCATACGAGATGTGGGCATATCTATGCAAGTTGTATGAGAGATCCAATGAGAACAGGATTATGGTTCTTCATGACTGACTCAGGGGTATTCGCATGCTCAAGGATGAGTCGGTAACTTCATTCCTTGGTCTCTACACTCAGATCAGAGACGAGCTAGAAACCATCAGAGAGATTGTGAACCCTAACTCTTTGGTGAGGCAAGCTATGAATAACTTCACCAAACCATGGGGTCCATTTGTACAGGGCATTGTTTCTAGGGAGGTCATGCATACATGGGAGAGGATGTGGGCTTCGTCTAGGAGGAGATTAGGCTTGCAGCCAAGGCTTCTAGACAGTGGCAATAGTAGCAACATCAGATTGGTCAGGGTGAGGAGGATATTTCTCTTTGGACAAAGGGAAGAAGAAGGTTGGACATGGGGGTCGACAGGGTCCCAAGTTTGGGGCCCGAACATAGGGGAGTGGAGGAGAGAGAAACAATGGTCAAAGGAGAGATATGACCAAAGTGAAGTGATTTGTTTGTAAGAAGTTTGGGAACTATGCTGGAAAATGCCCGAACAAGAAGAAGAAGAAGGGTGGTACCGCAGCTACAACAGAGGAGGTAGATTTTCAAACAGAGTTTCAAAGAGAGTGTGCTTTTCTCATATGTTTCACTTTAGTTGAGACGACACCCAGTATCTGGTATATTGACAACGGGGCTTTGAGCCATATGACTAGAGTTCGAGAGGATATTACTGATCTTAGAGACACTAAAGTCAGGATAGATATTTCTCTTGGAGATGAAACATTGGTTAGAGTTGTTGGGATTGGAACAGTTACCTTTCAGAGAGATAGCTTGCCACCTATATAGTTCATAGATGTTCTTTATGTCCCTAGGATGAAGAAGAATTTGATTTCAGTTTCCACCCTCTAGGATAGAGGTCTTGAGGTAACATTCAGAGGCACCGAGGTACTCATTCATCCTTTGGGGTCTTAACTTGCCTCAGGACAGGTGATTTGAGTGAGGGATGGGAAACTATTCAGATTGATTTTTCATCCACTTCATGCATTGGCAGTGAGCAACGAAAACAACAAACAATTATGTGAGTTATGGCATCGCAGGATGGACCACCTACATAATGGAGCTCTTGGAGGACTGAGAGAGGCTGTGACTAGAGTGCCACAGATCAGTATTGAGCATCAGGATGTTTGTAGAGGGTGTACACTTGGTAAGTTTACCAAGGAATCGTTCCCAAGAAGTGACACCGGGTCAGTTGGGATACTAGATTTAGTACACACGGATGTGTGTGGGCCCATGACTCAGAGGTCCTTGAGTGGTTGTGAGTACTATCTCAAATTTATTGATGACTACTCGAGGAAGACTTGGATCTATTTCCTAAAGGCCAAGAGTGAGGTCTTCACATAGTTCCAAGAATTCAGAGCTCTTGTGGAGAACTAATCGGGAAAGAGGATCAAAGTATTACGGTTGGATAACCAAGGAGAGTATTCATTGAGACAATTTGTAGACTTTTGTGCCCAACATGGCATTATAATGCATATGACCGTACCCTACAACCCCTAGTAGAACGAGGTTGCCGAGAGGAAGAACCATGCCATTTCCGGTGCAGCGAGATCCATGCTGCATGATCATAGTTTTCCTTTGTACTTATGGGTAGAGTCACGTGCTACTGTAGTTTACCTGCAGAACAAGAGCCCCCACAGGATATTGGGGGAGATGAATCCTGAGAAGGCATTCACTGGTAGGAGGCCCGATGTCGAGCACATCAGGATCTTTGGGTGCTTGACCTTTTCTCATGTCCCCTCAGATAGGAGGACAAAGCTATACCCCACATCCCAGCAGGGGATTCTAGTTGGATACTTAGAGGTGTCCAAATCCTATCGCATCTACATTCCGCCACTTAGGAGAGTGGTGGTGAGAAAAGATGTCAGATTTGAGGAGGATAGGGATTTTCAGAGATCTATTGAGTTAAGAGTTGGAGTTGAGTATGATGCAGAGGCATCAATTGCAGTCTCAAAGGGAGCACCACCTCAGGTTTCAGGTACACCAGTATTAGGGGTGACAGGGTCACCATGCATAGATTCAGGGTCACAGTCAGAGCATGTTCAGTTAGATGGGGTACAGATTTCAGAGGGAGCTCAAACTTCAGGATCTCTGAGTGTTGAGACAATTCCTGAGGCAGTCACTCTTTGGCCCAGTGACCTTACTTCTCTTTTGACCACTTCAGGGAAGAGGAGACCTAGATGGTTTCAGGAGACCCTGAAGGAGTCCAGAGAGAATGTAGGGGAGATAGATTGGGAGCATATTTGGCACTAGTGATGAGTATCAGGGATATTGAGCCACTGACATTTGCGTAGGCAGTGGACCAACAGGTTTGGAGAGAGGCCATCGTAGAGGAGTATGACTCCATTGTGCGCAATGATGTCTAGGATGTGGTTTCGAGGCTAGTGGGGAAGTTAGTTGTGAATTCCAGGTGGTTGTACAAGACCAAGATTGTTGCAGAATGCAGGGTTGAGAAACACAAGGCTCATTTTGTAGCACGAGTCTTCTCACAGATTGAGGGAGTCGATTATGACGAGACTTTCACACCAGTTGCGAGATACACTTCTATCAGGACTATCATTTCCATAGCAACAGAGATGGGTTGGAGCATTCACCAGATGGATGTGAATAGCACATTTCTAAATGGATTTTTTGAGGAGGAGGTGTACATAGAGAAACCACATTGTTTTGAGGTGAGTGTCAGGGAGACTCACATGTGTATTTTGAGAAAGGCACTATATGGTCTGAAGCAAGCTCCCCGAGCTTGGTATTCATGCATTGATACTTATTTTCTTCAGATGGGCTTTGAGAAGAGCGATGTTGATCCAAACCTCTATTTCATCATTAGGGGTGAGGACACGCTCATTCTCATATTGTATGTGGATGATTTGTTCATCACTGGAGCTGAGGATCTCATAACTGAGTGCAATTTGGGACTTGCATCAGAGTTTGAGATGAGTGATATTGGATTGATGCACTACTTTCTGGGTATGGAGGTATGGAAAGATGAGGGTCACATATTTCTTGGGCAAGGGAAGTACGCAACAGATACCTTGAGCAGGTTTCAGATGGAGGACTACAGATCTATGTATACACCTATGATCACCAACTGGAAGAAGCTTAGTGCTTTAGATATCTAGTTGGTGGATGCCACAATTTACAAGCAGTTGATTGGTTCACTCATGTATCTGGTTAACACCAAACCAAATATTTGTTTTGCCGTGAAAACTCTCAATCAATACATGGTTGAGTTGAGGAGTGTGCACATGGTTGGGGAAAAAAACATCTTGAGGTACATTTTCGGGACAATTGATTATGGCCTAGACTATGCCAAAGGAGATGGAGTCAGTTTGGTTAGCTACACAGACTCAGACTGGGTAGGATGTGCTACTGACAGGAAAAGCACCTCAGGGTGCTGCTTTGGTTTGGGGTCAGGACTTGTTTCCCGTTTCAGCCTGAAGCAAAATTCATTTGCTTTGAGTTCATCTGAGGCAGAGTATATGGCAGCCAGTCAGGTCAGTTGCAAGGCCATTTGTCTTCGTAAGATGCTGATTCGTTTGTTTGTTCAGGAGATGCCACCGACTGTCATTCACTATGATAATTAGAGTTGCATAAAACTCTTTGAGAATCTAGTGTTTCATGACCAGTCGAAGCATATTGAGATCAAGTACCACTTCATTCGTGATTGGGTTCAGAGAGGGGCAGTTCAGTTGCAATATGTATCGACAGATGACCAAGTTGCAGATATTATTACCAAGGCCCTGCCAAGGGGAAAACATGTCTACTTCAGAGACAAGATGGGCTTGGTGAGGAACACCTTCCTCGGTAAGAGGGAGTGTTGAGTTTTGTACCTTGGGAGGTGTTCCCCATGCGTTTCTGCACTCTTTGACACATGTGGGATGGACTATACACTTTGTGGATTGTAATTTTGTCTAATTTAACTTTGACTTAGGAGTTTTAAGTCAAAAGTGAAATTTAGTCATTTATGCCTAAAATGACTATTAATTCAATTTGTGGGTGAATTAGAGACATAAAGTGAACTTAGGAAACTTAACCCAAAGTGGGTTATTGACTTAGATACTTTTGGGGAGATCTCAACCATTGATTAGATGGGAGATGAGATCGTCTCCACCATTGATATCTTAGGTTTGTTTTTGGAGGTTCAAGAGGGGCGCAAAGGGTGAGGAGGCATTCATTCTTCATTTTGTCACTTGGAGAGGAAGACTTGGATCTTTGAGATGAGGATTGTTTCATGAGATTTCTAGAGCTTGGGCACATGCTTTCATGGAGGGAGGCACATAGCTACTAGCATGGTTTATTTACTGAGGAGGTTTCACATCTATGGAGGCTACAATTGCTTGTGAGGGCGCATCAATTGTGGGGAGGACTTCTAGACATCATATTGTAGTGAGATCAGTTGCAGAGGGAGGCCATCTAGTAGAGATTCATTCCTGTGGAGGGGTTTTTATATCTGAGCTCACAGTTATCTTCTGGAGCAGTTTCAGTGGATTCTTGAGCTTGTATGTGGGGCACACCTTCCTAGGGTGCACCTGGAGGTTTTGGACTTGTGTTTCATCTTGGATTTGGATGCTATTGTATCAGGTTCCTCTATATTTTGTACTTGTTGTATTCCACCTTCTGATTTCCTCATATATAGACATATATTCCAAATTGGTTTTCTCTGGGGGGGTTTTATCCAGGGTCATGTTGACCAAAAATACATGTGCACAAAAATGCATGTGTTAGTCTCTTATATTTGCTTATTTTCAGCTGTAAATATCTTTAGGTGTGTTGTATTTATTTTAGTATGCATGTGCTAACTTTTGGTTACTAAAACTACATGCTAGAGCACCTAAAATTGCAAATACAACCATAACAAATCAACAAGAATTTCTTGGACTGTTGGCTGTCCTAAAACAACAACATATGCTTTACATAACAATTGAAACTTAGAGCCAAACTGTGGTCAAAGACAGACCCAGTTGGAAATCTTGATAGGACCTGGAAATCTTCAATTTCCATGTGTTCCAATATGATAGGTCCACCTTACTTCCACGTGTCCCAATGTGATAGGAGGGGGAAGGGGAATGAATTTTATGGGATCATATACACAATGTAATTAAAACACACATAAGTTGACATTATGTAAAACAAGGGACACGAGAAATATGCTCTCGTAAACTCCGAAGGGGAAATTTTATTAATCAATCATTCCTATATATCTTCCATGATTCAAATGATCACTTTATATAATACTAAGTGATCCTAACAAATACATTATATTTATCTTATTTAGTTAAAATAAATACACGACTAGTTCTAACTATCTCCTATGATCTCTCCACACGATTTCCATGATTCTCTCAACAACATTCATCCCTACATTTACTCATCTCTCTCCATCTCTCATTCCTACATAGACTTTCTAGAATAAGTATACATTATTACAATCTCAATCATATTATTTCATTAAACATTACAAATAGGAATGCTCCCTCTTTCATGAGAAACCTTCATTAAGCTAGTCCCTTCTCTCTTTTAGGTTCTCTACCTTATATTCCCTTTGTCTTCATCTTCATTTTTCCATGTTATTTAGTCTTATTCATTATATATCTTCTTCTTTTACCTACAAAACACAAACATAATTGAATTCCATAATAAAGAGTAGCCATCCACCGGAATACATGGGTTTCTAGCCACTGTATCCACTGGTTCTCTAGGAAACCCTTTCTTGTAGATGGTTCATCAACCATTCTTCCATTGAAAATATTCATTCATGTCCTTGTTACTCCCTTTGTGTCACCATTACCATCCTCACCCTAATTTCCTGGTTCACCTATAACCCTGCGGTCGATGCTCCTACATCATACTCATGAGGAAAAAAACTCTTCATGGACTCCTACCCATGCATTCCCTATTTCTTCTAAATATTTTCCTCATAGTTTTTTCTCTTCTCACCATCTTCAAGTGGTTTATGCTTACCACAACTAAATGATGAAAAGTGGTTTCTATATGACTACGAACCACACATTACATAATGGTGTTTAGATTACCATGAACTTTATGGGATTATACATTGCCTCATCATCCTTACATCACTATATGACTCATGTACCTATAATTGCAACATTTCCTTATATGACCAATACCAACTTGATCAAAGAGGATATGTAACAATTTATGAAACAAGAGGATATGTAATTCCTTATATGTAACTCTAACCAATTGCTACCATTGAGCAATAGCTATGGATTCATCTCCTTCACACTCTCTACTGCTTGATGAAAATGATCACCACAACTATTGAATGGCTACCAAACAAAACAATAGTACTTTCACCAACAACAATTTCTTGCAGGATGACGAATGGCCCATGTAAAAGGGGTTCTTGTATGCTAAAATAAAGTAACCTTCAATCCCTCTCTTCTATAAGAATTAAAACATTACAAACTTGCAGACATACCTGGAACACTCACACCGACATTCATCGCAAGAGTCACAACTCGCCACCATGTTGATTTCCATTCAACCATTTCCTTTTCAATTTATGATCAACAAGTAGACTAACCAACTCAAGATTCTTGTCATAGGCCTTCTCAATCCAATAA
Organism: Picea engelmannii; assembly: GCA_009831015.1. Classification (NCBI taxonomy): domain Eukaryota; kingdom Viridiplantae; phylum Streptophyta; class Pinopsida; order Pinales; family Pinaceae; genus Picea; species Picea engelmannii. The sequence goes on from ML810369.1 coordinate 121,516, forward strand.
AACTAAGCGAATGATGCAACCACACTTGTAGAGCTGGGAAAATCCTTTTGTAGATCAGATCTTCCTCAATATCATTTCCTAGCTAGATTTTTTTTTTGTAGCCTTCTCCAAATATGAATAGAAATTACAACAACACATACATCTAAGCATTCACACAGGCCCACAAATCATTCACGGGCCTCTTAGAAACATTTTTTTATTTTTTGTCATGATGAGTAGCTTAGCAGTGTATTAACACTACTTTCAAGGTGTCTCCATCTCCATGGACACTCAAAACATCGACATGAAAATCAACATGCTATGGGTAGAATGAAAATTCTACATTTTCAGTCAAATGTGTCCAGACACGAAGATTAAACCTTATGCAGATACACAACATAATGACATTTCTTGACCTTTACAAGAGGAACAATATTGTTGTACAACTCTCAAGTTGTGCACAAATGAATGAATCACTGGTTTTATCACACACTCCTTCATATTTGTAGCAATTTGGTTACTGGGTCGTTTCCTTATCATGCTGAGTGAATGAGATTGCCAATGTATTACTACCTCGATCCGATCCATTTACAATAAAATCTAATGCCTTATCTCCTTAGATTGATCCCATACTACAAAAAATGAAACAACAACAAAATCTACGCTCTGATACAAAAAATTATGGGATCATAGGCATAGTGGAATTAAAACACACATAAGCTAACATTATGTAAAACAAGGGGCAAAAAAAATATGTTCTCCCAAACCCCCAAAGGAGAAATTTTATTAATCAATCATTCCCATATATATTCCATGATAAAAATGATCACTTTATATAAGATTAAGTGATCCTAACAAATACATTATATTTATCTTATTTAGTTAAAATAAAGGCGTGACTAGTTCTAACTATCTCCTATGATCTCTCCACAAGATCTCCACGATACTCTCAACAATCTTCATCCCTACATTTACTCATCTCTCTCCATCTCTCATTCCTACATAGAATTTCTAGAATAAGTCTACATTATTACAATCTCAATCACATTATTTCATTAAACATTACAAATAGGAATGTTCCCTCTTTCATGAGAAATCTTTATTAAATTGGTCCCTTCTCT
>ML810370.1:0-19020 GCA_009831015.1 Picea engelmannii
AAAAAAAAAACCAATTTCAAAATGATTTATAAACAACGGCAAGCAATAAATACCTGGAATTTTTTCTGTCAAGATGAGAATCTACTCATGCATCACAACAAACTGAGAGTGCTGCGCTTGGTCCGGAAATTCTTGCAAAGCAGCGTTATTATTAAAATGACCTGATCCCCAGTAGAAGAAACCCGTCGTGCATGCCCTAAATCTCAAGCAAAGTGAACAGAGAATCCGAGAGAAAAATCAGTTGAGCTAATTAAAACCTGCAAAACTCCACCCAAACGACTCGAGGGTATGGGGAATGAAAGAGGCGGGGTTGGCTTTGTATGGCTTCAAAGGCTGTGGGAGGAGAGGTAATGAGTCGACACGTAAGAGTAGAGCTCCCTCAAATATAGGCAACTGCCGGGGACACATTCCAACCCTAAATCTAACGCTTACACTTCCAAGAGGATGGATGGCGGCGAACATGGAGGCTTCCATAGCGCTTCTGTCTCCGCCAAATTTATCGGGATTTGAGATATATCTGGACTTGCTATTCCCCGTAACATATCTCTCGCAATGTGTTTCGGTTAAACTTGGTAGTAGAGTCCAATGGCGTTGGCGGAACTGATAGATCTTCTCGTTGCGATTCAAACTCATCCATGGTGAGGAAGATTCGTTCCCCGGGGCTGTCCAGCTATTTTCCAGGGATTTTCAAATTGCTGGTAACATCGATCTATGCCGGCTAGCGATGCATGCATCTTTGCATTTACATTTAACGTACAGGGAGATTAGTTTGTTAGTTTCCTATCAGTTTGAGTCAAAATTAAAAAAAAACAACGTGTAGCTTTTAAAAAAATGAAACGTGGTTCGATGGGATATTTAGTAGAGCAAAATGTTTGTTTTTTCCAGGGTTGTAACAGAAACCACCTAATTTTTGGCCTCATTTCATCAAAACTTTTTTCTTTTAAATCTACTTATTTGTTTTTAGAAAAACTACCTTATATTTTGGTTGGAAAGGATAGAAATTCTTGATAAAAACACTTCCATTTTTGGGGTTCACCTTTACTTGCGACTCTGTGAGACGTGTCGCTTTGCAGTCTTTCAGGTAAAACTTCATATTAGAGTTTCACCAATTTTTAGCTACACTATGATTAAGTCTCAGGAAACTTCCAAGAGCATGGATGGAAACTTTCTAGAATATGAGTATTGAGGTGAATTTCATCGATGCTCATTATCAATACAATGTAAAAAGTTATATATATACCATAAGTTTATGGAGTGTTAAGATTAATCAATTTTTTTTTTTTTTAAATTAGAAAAAGATTGACTTTTAAAAGATTAAATTAAGTTTAAATTAATCTAAAGTAATAACAATAATAATCATGTGTTGGATATTTTTAATCTCAAAAGAATTCAAGAATTGAGTTTTCAATCAAATTTAGGTGTTATCACCTAAAAGTTGATCACTTAGACCAAAATGTTAGGTTTAGTTAAACACACCAAAATGTTAGGTCTAATTATAGTATGGGTTTTATGTAGACCAAAATGTTAAGTTTAGTTAAACACACCAAAATGTTAGGTTTAATTATAGTATGAGTTTCATGTCTAGAATCATTTTTACATAATTTTGTATCATTATCAATTAAGGAACCACTTTTCCTAAAATTATTTTTTCTTAAAACTTGTTATGATCTTTTTCCTTTTGGAGCTATTAAAAAAATATCTCTAAACCCACTTTTACACCATCTCTCATCATTATAAATTAATGAACCACTTTTCCTAAAGTTATATTCACTTTATAAAGTCAACAAAAATTCTTTTGTGAAATTTTCCCTCTTGGAATGTTTTAAAAAACAAAATAAAATAAAACCCTAAAATTAATTTGTTCATAAAAACCAAGAGACTTCTCCCATTTCTCATTCATTTCATCCATTGTAAGTAAATGTTGTTGGATTTGTGCAAGAGCTAGTCTCTTGAGAATTTCTAGTAGCTTACAACCATAAGGAGGAGATGAGGAGAGAGCATCCATACACCCAAGAAGCACAAAGAACCCTCCCAAGGAGGATGCCCAATAGTCCATATTCTCCCTATAGGTGCATGTAAAGAACTTTCCAATGATGTAATAGAGCATTTCTTCATTCTTTTTAAGCTTGTTATTCTAGTTTTTTTCTATTTTCTATTTTCTATTATTGTTTCTTTTGTTTATGAAGGGCAAGGGTTCAAGACTTAGTAAGTTAATTTGGAGCTAGCATTTTTAGTTTCATTTCCCATATTTGTCCATGATTTACATACAACCACCATATTTGTAGGATTTGTTAACCCTTGTTACAGATTTTACACAAAGTCATTTTATTGATCCTTAGTTGTGTGGGGGGTGACCGTTTTCTTCTCTCTTGTCCTTTCATTTTCTTGGAGTTTGGGGGGATTTTTATTTTTTTGTTCGTTTCTGGTATGCTTTTTCAAGAAACAAGTGTTGGAAACCCTTTATAATTATCTCATGGTCGAGCTTACAACTGTCAAGAACCTCTTAGAATCCAATGCAGATTTTGGGTGCAGTAAGTGGGTTGAGATGGAGTCGAGCTGGGGCCAATGTCGAAAAGAAGGGGAAAATGTCTTGGCTGCAGAAACTTAATTTTTCATTTATGATGTTTTTATCACGGTTGTTTGAGTTCTTTTTAGGTATTGTAGGTTTCTTTAGAGTAATTTTACTGTAGCCTAGAGTTTCATCTTTAATAAAATTCTAGGATTGGGAACAAAACCCCTCACGTAAATCTAATACCTTTTTTGGGTTATTTTCTTTCGAATTTTACTTGTTTTTTCTATTATGATAGGCTAAGAAAAAAAAATGTGATAGCTGATTAGTTACTTAGGAATTTCTTTCCACATAAGTCTTGGATGAAAAAAGGCATTCATCATTGCCTAATATTTGTCCTAGAGTTGATCTATGTGAAAAACAATTGGCTATCACTTTCCATTATTCATTTTTTCTTTATGTTATAGTTGTAGGTTAATTTTGTTTGTTGGTTTATATTTCCATTCATTCCATAATTTAGTGAAAGAAAAAGAGCCCCATAGGTCCCAAGTCTTTTACTTGCCAATAAAGGTTTTCTTTGGTGAAATTGATTGCTTGTGAGCTCAAGGGTAGAAGAGTTTGTTTCTTGTTTTTTAAAAGTAAGTACATGTTTCAGTTTTAAAAGGTAACTTAGATAAAGAAAGAATTCACTTCATTTTAGTACTTGTCTTTGTTTACTTTCTTTCATGTTAGTTTAGATTTCAATTTAATTGCGATTTTATTTTATTTCTTGCAAGCATTTACATTTTTAGTTAACCATATCACATGTAAACACATACCACACCTTAAAGTTTATGCTTGACTCATGCTTCCAATCTCATCCTAATAATTAACCCTTCAATATAATACATATTTAGCCCACTTGAGCATCAAAACAAATATTGTAATTAGATCAGGACTTTAGGGATAGTAATCCAAATAATTTCTCTTAGTCATTTCACTTTGAAACATAGAGTTTGACTATTAGTGAACTTTAAAAATCCTTTCTATTGGACACGGTCCCATCCCATTTGGTAAGATGTGCGCTCTTTGAAAGTTGATAATTCTTGGTTCTATACCAGAGGTATGATTGATCCTACTTGACCTTTCAATGTTGAAGTTCACCAGACTACTTGATTTCATCTGGAAGGAAAGGTAACATGTTAGACGTGTCTGTGAAGATGTAGCGTAGTGGCCATTTTTACTAGGTTTTTTAGTTAAGCGGCTCTCGTGAGAGAGAGGTCACTTGAGACATATTTCTACTATCCTTTGGGAATTCTCACTACCCACTACCCTGTAATTGTAACTGTCTCTTTCATACCTTCACTCATCTATGCAAGGGACCTCATCTTCCCTTGTTGTTAATTGGCTAGAAGACTCATATCCATGGACTAGGTTTTGTTTGAGCGCATCTAGTTTATCTTATAAGATATATTATTTTTCTCTTTATAGGATAGATGTCCTTAAATTAGGCTATATTTTGATTCAGACACATTTATACCCACTTGATGCATCACCTGAGCACATAGTGTGTGAATATTGATAATTATTCTTTTCTTAGTTCATTTTTTATATTCTATTAGCTTGTCGATTAGCTTGTTTCATCTTTAGGGTGATATTTGCATCTAGATACCATAGCTCACCCTAAGATACAGACTCGTCAGCTACAAGGACTTCAACCTAAGTTCCCCATTATACGCATTATCTTCCCTGCTCAAGGAAAAACCCTAACTTACCTTTGAGTTCTATATCTTCTAATTGATATCCCCCCTCCCCATCAAGGGGTGGTGTTATATCCAAATCTTGACCTTGTTCTACCTATTTTGGTCCTTCATCCTCAACTAAATCAAGTTCCACCATGGTTGGAGATAAAGCTAGATCCTATGCCAACCAACATTCTATGCCCTTCATGGCAGGTTTAAATCTCCCCAGTTTGAACAAGTTTATCAATGATCCCATCTTCCATAATCCCAATTGGATTGATATGCCAAATAAGCTTCCCTTTTTCATCCCAAATTTTAAGGGTAAGCCTAGAGATGATCCTTCTAACCATATCATGCTCTTTCACCTTTAGTATTCTCCAATTTCATAACCAAGGATTTGATTAGGTTAAGACTATTTCAACACATTGTGATGGGTGTTGATCACTCCAAATGGTACATAGACCAACCTGGTAATACCCATAGAACATTTGAGTGCATAGCCAACGTTTTTCTCACCCTTATCCAACTTCCAGTCCGCCATGACGTAGGGATATAAATATTGAGCAATTTCTGCTAGATCACTGCCACTCACATTTTAGATCACATCCATGAGTGGTGTAGAAGATGTAACTTGTATAAAGTTGATATCAATGATTCTTTCCTCATGTATTAGTTCCTAAAATCCCTTCTTCATTCCAATCCCAAGGATGTAGCCATGAATCTATCTAGAAATGAGGAAGAAGCTCTCCAAAAGGAAAATCCATATGATCTTATTTGTGCCCAATCAAGGTATCTCTATACCATCTTTCCTGGTAACCTCGCTCCCACTCAAGTGACTTGTCTACACCAGGGGCATCCCATGCAGTTGATGGCCTTATAATATCTATGTATCATACCTATCCATGCCCTAATCCTCCTAGACCTAGTTGATATGGTAACCCTTACGGAGGGGTTAACACCTCTTATGGATATCTTAATCCCCCTCAGGATTTATTTTAATCCTTGTCCCAAGTAGGGACCAGTACCTCTTAGCCTACACCCCATGCACATCCACATGTACATGAGCCTTCTTGTAACAACTCTTATTGTGGTGGGGCTGCTATGAATCCTTATTACCCTTTTCTTGGCCCACTGCCAATTACCATGGTTCCTCTAGCAACAATACCCCAAACCCATGTTACTTATCCTTCACGCCCTCCGCAAGGGAAATTATACACACAACAAAATTCACCCAATCCCCCCAATCAGAATAACAATAATAACAAAGAGAAGGGTAATGATAATAACCAAAGCCAAGAGAACCAAGGGAATCCAAATACACAACCTAATACCATCACTTGAGACAATCAACCTTCCGCAACCCAAGGCCAAGGTAACAATTTCTAGCCTAAGCAAGGGAAGAATCAAAACCTCCATACTAATAAACCTTGATTTATTATAGTGTCTATGGACACTATACCCGCGAGTGTTCCTTTTAACTTAAGATGCATCGTATGTGGGAAGCATTTGAGGCCACCAAGTGTGATAACAATCAACCCACCCCACACTCCTGGTTGCAACTAGATATGTAGAGAAACCCTTTTCCAACAGAAGGGTCTTTGTCCACCATAAAATCCACTCCTTTGAGACCACCTCCCACTTCCAACTCCAATAAATGGGAATGATCAAATTATTTATTTGGATTCATTCAATGTCAACCTAACCACCCGATCTCATCAATATGGTATGCCACTTGAAGCACAACCTAGAGATTATTTCGATCCCCCTCCATTCATTGATGGACCCTTACATATTCCTCTCCCAAGTGTGGACCTACCTCCTGAGGTAACTAAGGCTCCATTAAGGTGGAATTCCCCCAAATATCATGCAAGGGTATCCCACAACTACAATATAGTAGATTACTTAACTTAGTCCCCTATAGAGATTTCATTCCTTGAATTCCTCAGAACCTATCCTTCACAAATGATGGTTTTAATATGTTCTTTGGGTGTTTTTTATCCTTCAGATGATTAGTTAATCATGTTTGATATCGACTAAGACAAAAATGTTCTAGTTTCCCCCTTCCATTGCATTTCAACTTCCAGATTCCATAGAGAACATTGTTATTCACTGATTCATCATTTATGAAGGTGCATCCACATGTGTCATGTTCGCCCAATTCTAGAAGAATTTAGGCTCATGTGATGTCATCCCATATACCGTTTCCTTTCATGCATATTATGGTAGGCCCTCTCAATCAGAAGGATTATATCAAAACTAATCCATTCAATTGTCCAGAAAGAAAGTTCTTATTAACATTGAGGTTATCAATTTTCATTAGATTATAACATTCCATTGGGACATAGTTTTATGTATTACATAAAGGAGGTTGCCTCCTCGTTATTTCACACGATGATTTTCCCCCATAAAGGGAAAATCATCACCAATAACAAACTTACTTATCATGATTTCAAGGCTCAACTCAATTCCATTCCTTTATTGGTTGGGAACCAATCGATTTCCTCTTTCGTTGACATTAGCCTTGTGTATACAAAGAATATACATTACTTGGCATGTATTATGGGCCTCCTCCAGTGGTTACCCACCCAAGTTCATACAATGTCTATACGATGTCATCATCTCATAATTTAGCAAGTCCACCTCTACAACCATCTGTTAGGCCCTCAGTTTTGGCATATTCAATACCACCATCATTGGGGAATTCTCATATGCATTACCCCTTTTGTTGGTTGTGGATCCTGATTATCTTCTTGATTCATAGGTATTTTTTTTCAGTTGTGTTTATAACCCATGAAGACTGTACACCCAAGAATATTGTACAACCATCCACATGGGCTGGTTCTAGGGGGTATTTCCCCCCCTGCGGGGTCCGGGGGCAAGTTGGCCCCCGACGGGGGTTCGGGGGACAACGTTCCCTGATGGGGATTTGGGGACAATGTACAAGGAAAAATTGTCTTGTAAATGTATATTGTAATTTCATAGTAAATATGGACCATTGATTATAAGATCGCAGATCTGATGGTAGAAGTTATCTTAGGTTTTTTTTCCCTAGAAGGTAACCCTCTTTTATGAGGGAATTGTATTTTGGTTGTGTATGATTGTGAATATTGTATTATGAGAGAGGAGACTGTGAAAGAAAGAATAGAAATTTTCAATGGGTGTGTTGTAGGTTGTATCCCTTCATTTGTTGGATAATATAAAGGAAGAACTTGGCAATTTCTCTGGTGGACATAGTCCATATTGGGTGAACCACATATATTTGTGTCTCTATTGTATTATGTATCTTTTTTTGTTTTATTTATGCATTTGTTTGTATTTTATTTCTCTGCGATCCTATTTTTCTAACAACTGGTATCAAAGTGAAAGGTAACTCGTAGGAAAAGAGGGTTCTTGGTTTGAGTGAGAGAAATGGAGGAAGATGGAAAGTTTAGGGTCGATAAATTTAACAGCCAAAATTACCATTTATGGAAGATGCAGATGGAAGATTATTTATATCAGAAGGATATATTCCTACCATTGGGCGAAATAGAAAAGAAGCTTATGGTCATGAAGGATGAAGAATGGGAGGTTCTTGATAGAAAGATACTAGGAATGATACGGTTGAGCCTGGAAGCATTGGTGGCTTTCAATATTTTGAAAGAAAAGGAAACGAAGTATTTGATGGATGCATTGGCTAAACTGTATGAAAAACCCTCAATTTCCAATAATGTATTTATAATGAAGATATTATTTAACATGAATATGTTAGAATGTGGGTTTGTTGTAGATCATTTAAATGAATTTAATACGGTTATTAATGAGTTGAGTTCTATAAAAATGGACTTTGATGATGAGGTCAAGCATCTTCTAATCTTATGCTCATTTCCAGAAAGTTGGAATGGCTTGATCATGGCTTTAAGTAACTCTAAAATTTGATGATGTTGTTGGTGTTATCCTTAGCAAGGAAATGCAATGAGAAAGAATAGGTGAGACATCAAGTAATGTGCTAAACATGGAGAACAGGGGAAGACTAAAGGATAGAAGAAAGGGATTAGAGAACCACAAGAATTATAGGAAGGGAAGATCCAAATCTAGAATGGGAAAGATAGAGTGTTGGAATTATAGGAGGAAAGGACATCTGAAGAAAGACTGCAGAGCTCCAAAGAAACAAAGAGATGGACAATAAGAGAAAAACCAGGAAGCAAATGTAACAGGTGATGTGTTACAAGATGCGTTGATTATTTTTGTAGATACTATTTATGAGTCTTGGGTAGTAGATTCAGGGGCTTGATTTCATGACACACCCCGTAGGAAACATTTTCTAGATTATGTTCAAGGTGATTTTAGACATGTTCATTTGGGTGATGATGCACCATGCAAAATAGTTGGAAAAGGAATGAAAACCAATGGTTTTTGAAAGAGGTAATACATATTATAGATCTAAGGAAAAATATAATTTCAACAAGGTTGTTGGTAAGTGAAGGTTGTATATCCATATTTACAGATAAGGTGTGGAAGGTCACCAAAGGATCGTCGATGATAGAAAAAGGAGAGAAGGTAGGTACATTGTATTTTTGTACTAGTAATACTGATTCTTCTATCTCTTCAGCTTCTACAGGAGTGGATATAGCACTTTGGCATCATAGGATTGGACAAGTGAGTGAGAAGGGGATGCATATACTTCACAAAAGAAATTTGTTTCTAGATATTAAAAAAATTGATTTGGGTTTATGTGAGCATTGTGTTTATGGAAAACATAAGACAGTCAAATTTCTCAGAGTTGGAAAAGAAAAGAAGAGTGAAAGGTTAGAGCTTGTTCATACATATGTATGGGGACCAACTCAAGTATTATATCTTGGTGGATCTCATTATTATGTTTCTTTTATTGACAATGCAACTAGAAAAACTTGGGTTTATTGCATTCGACAAAAATCTAATGGTTTTTATACTTTTAAGAAATGGAAAGCTTTGGTTGAAAATGAGACAGGAAAAAGGTTGAAGTGTCTCAGATCAGACAATGAAGGTGAATATTGAAGAAACAAGTTTGACTATTATTGTTCACACCATGGGATTTGTAGAGAGAAAATAGTTCCAAGAACACCACAAGAAAATGGTGTGTCAGAAAGGATCAACGGGACAATCATGGAGTGTGCAAGGAGTATGATATTGCATGTTGGGTTTCCCTTACATCTCTGGGCATATGCTGTAGATATTGTTGTTTACTTAATAAATAGAGGACCTTCAATCTCTTTGGATGGTAGAGTTCCATAAGAGGCATGGTCAAGTAAAAAGGTAAACTATTATTTTTTGAAGACTTTCGGTTGTGAAGCATTTTTCCATATTGATAAAGAAAATAAAAAAAAGCTTGAGAAAAAATCCAAGAAGTGTACCTTTATTGGATACATTATTAATGACTTTAGTTATCTCTTATGAGATTATGAAAATCAAAAAATCATTAGTAGTAGATATGTCATATTCAATGAGAAGGTCATGTACAAATATTAGTTGTAGGGAAAGATACAAGAAACAGACAAACCAGAATACATAGTGCTTGATGAGATCACTGAGAACAACATTCCAAAGGTACCAAAAAATAAAAAAATGTACAACAATACGAGGAGCAACATGTACCTCAAACTCCTACAAGTGTTGTTAGAAGATCTACCAGGTTAAGTATAACCCCTGAACGATACTCTCCTTCATTGTATTATTTATTGTTGACCGATTCTAGTGAACCAGAATGTTTGAAGAGGTAATGTAGGTAGACACTAAAAATAAGTGGGAGAAATGAATGAAAGAGGAAATGGACTCCTTGGTAAACAAAAAAACTTGGGACTTGGTTTAGTTTCCTGGAGGAAAAAGAGCATTGCAAAATAAATGGGTTTACAAGTTGAAGGAAGAAGATCGAGAAAAAAAGTGGTACAAGGCTAGACTTGTTGTAAAGGGATTTGCACAAAAGAAAGGTATATATTTTGATCAAATATTTTATCCTATTGTGAATGTGACTTCAATTAGGACTATTTTAAGTCTTGTGGAAGTAGAATATTTTCATCTTGAACAGTTAGATGTAAAAACATATTTTCTCCATGGAGATTTGGAGGAAGAGATTTATATGCAACAACCATAGGGGTATGAGGTCAAAGGGAAGGAAATTGTGGTATGTAGGTTGAAGAAGAGATTCTATGGCCTAAAGAAATCTCCAAGGCATTGGTATTTGAAGTTTTATAGGTTTATGACAGAACAAGGTTATAGTAGATGTCATTCTAATCATCGTGTTTATTTTAAAAGGATAAAAAATGGAAGCTATATTATCTTTCTATTGTATGTAGATGGCATGTTTGTTGGAGGGTCTAATATGCAAGATATAAATGTTCTCAAGAATAAATTATCTAATTCATTTGCGATGAAGAATTTGGGTGTTGCAAAGAAAATTCTTGGTATGAGGATAACAAGAGATAGGAAAAATTGCAAATTGATATTGTTTCAGGGTGAGTACATAGAGAAGGTGTTGGAGAGGTTTATACTACAAAATGAAAAACCAGTTAGTACACTTTTGTCCATCCATTTCAAGTTAACCAAATAAATGTGTCCCAAGACATAGGAGGAGATATAATACATGTCTAGGGTCCCTTATTCATTTATAGTTGGTAGCTTGATGTATGTGATGGTTTGCAAAAGACCAGATATTACACATGCAGTGGGAGTTGTGAGTAGTTATGTGAAAAATCTAGGTAAAGAAAATTGGCAGGTAGTCAAGTGGATTCTCGAGTATTTGAAAGGTAATGATACTCATGTAATATTTTTTGGAGGTTCAGACACTGTCCTACAGGGATATGTTGATTCAGATATGGCAGTTGATAAAGATAATAGGAGGAGCACCACAGGGTATGTTTTTACCATAGGTGGAACAATAGTAAGTTGGATTTTGAAACTGCAAAAGTTTGTTGCACTTACAACAACAGAGGCATAGTATGTTGTTGTTACAAATGCTAGTAAAGAAATGATTTGGTATAGAGGTTTGTGGAGGAATTGGGAAAGAAGCAAGAGAATAGAAGGTTGTATTGTGACAACGAGAGTGTCATTCATATTGAAAAGAAATCATCCTTCCATTCGAATACTAAGCATATAAAAATCAGGTACCATTCCATATGGTCTGTCTTGGAATATGGACATTTGAAGTTGGAAAAGATACACACTAGCCAGAATCCTGTAGACGTGTTAACAAAGGGAGTAACTAGGGAGAAACTAAGTTCCTATTCATTTTCAAATGGTCTTCAAGAATGAAGGTGAAGATGAGAAATTTTTCAGGCCCAAGAAGGATCATAGTCCAACAAATACAATAGCGATGGAGTTGTTGAGATTAGTCTCCAAGTGGGAGATTGTTGGTCGTGGAGCTTGATTATCTTCTTGATTCGTAGGTCTCCATTTTCAGTCATGTTTATACCCCATGAAGACTATACACCATGGAATATTTTACACCCCTCCATGCACGGGGGTTGCAGGGGAGGCTTCCCCACCTATAGGGTTCGGGGGGATCATCCCCCCGGCTGGGGGGTCCAGGAGAAATCATGCCCACAAAGGAAAATTTTTCTTATAAATGTATATTGTAATTTCATAGTAAATCTGGACCATTCATTATAATGTTACGGATCTATCAGTAGAAGTTATGTTAGGGTCTTTTTCCCTAGAAGGTAACCCTCTTTTATGAGAGAGTTGTATTGCGGCTATGTATCATTGTGAATATTGTATTCTGAGAGAGGATACTGTGAGAGAGAAGAGGAAGCTACAGTGGGTGTGTTTTAGGTTGTATCCATTCATTTGTTGGATAATATAAAGGAAGGACTTGGAAATTTCTCTGGTGGACGTAGCCCACATTGGGTGAACCACGTATATATGTGTCTTTATTGTATTGTGTATATTTTGTGTTTTATTTTCACATTTGTTTTTATTTTATTTCTCTACGATCCTATTTTTTTAACACCTTTGTCCAAGTTCATTTATTATTTCTTCCCCTGGGAATATTACGCACCTCTGTTAGGGAAACATTTAATTTTCCTAACGTCGCATTAGGGATCCAGTTTTGGTACTTGGATCCCCCTCCTACTCCTCTTCCACCCTCTCTACTAATTCCTTATCTTTCCTTGACTCCTATTTAGAAAATACTGACTACACTTGTATCTCCTAAGGAACCTACAAAATCCCCACCTCAACCAATAGAGATTGGGAAAGGAATTGAAAAATAATCCAAAAATAAAGGTGCCACAAACAATCCTAGATAAGCCATGGACATCCAGAACACAACACCTAGAGCCATACCTTTGTGTGCCTTATCCAACATCCCTAGCCACTCTACCACTAACTATATTAGGCTCCTTGAACTTAAATAACTTTATAACACCAATTATTTAGAGCCAATTCTTTTCACACCAGTTGTGCATGTTACCCTCCCTAAGTAATTAACTAATTGTGTTAAGTCTTTGCGCACAAATCACCCATGTGTTTTTTGTGATACTTATGGCCACTATTCTCATCATTGTCCTAAACTACCCCTATTTCATGATTCCCTCAAGGTCATTCATTAGTTGTATTTCACTCATTAGGAACACCAAACCCCAGTAGTATAGGATCTCTCCCTCAAGATTTAAAATTATTACCAAGCCATAGTCAACCGATCAATGAAATCCTCCACCCCTAAAGTGAAAACCAATGAGAATTCCATGTGAATCATCTACCTGAAAACTTCCATGGGATTCAAATTTTCAGAGAATACCCCATTATCCAATGGTATAAAACATAGCATCCTTAGCATGCCCCATGCACCTTTGGTCCCAACATCGGTGGAGAATTCATCCACTAGTATTTTTTATACTGTTGTAGATGTAGCATATGTGAACCATGTCTCGTGTTCATGTTCCATTGATAATGGGTTCACTTACCCATCCCCCACCACTTCATTTGGTAGTGTTGGTTCTCACATCCTAATATTTCATTATGATGAATACATCATGGAGTCCTTGATCACACCATATTACCCTTAGGATGATATGCATCATCGCTCCTATTTTCTACCTCAACAACCTCATTCTTCTAGCTAGTATGTTATTGAATCAAAATATTTTATCCCCCGTGGTCAAATCAATTGGTTAAAAAATCCTATACTTCCCTTGACACATTTGAAGAAGAGAATATGGCCAACAACTCACCTACCATTAATGTGAACATCTCTATTACACCTGGTGTCAAGGAAAATCTCCTTCTTGGGGAAAAATATTCTCTTGAAGAGATTTCCTCTTACAAATCCATTTTCTATGAGTTCCATAATTTTTTTTCTTGGTCCTATGAAAATATTCATGGCCTCAATCCTGCTATCATTGAACATCACATAGATACATGGCCAAATTTTATTCTTGTATGTGAGAAGAAAAGGCATATTCACCCCAGTCTGGCCCATGCCACCAAAATTTAAATTGATAAATTTCAAAAGGAGGGATTGATTTACCCTATCACATACACTTCATGGGTGTATAAATCGGTCCCTATTATTAATAATCGAGGCACCATATGTAGAACAATAAATAACCAAGAAGAGGAAAAAATCAATAATGCAATATTCCTAAATGTGAGATTTATAAAAAATTTCAAGGATTCTTGTATCATCATCCAATAAATAAATAATAAAAAGCCTCCATCCAATAACACAATCACTATAATCATAGAAAGAATCAAGAAAGAGATACGAATATCTAAGGAAATCTAGTTTCTTCACATCCTAAGGAACATCAACATGGAAGAAAATTCAAATACCAATGGCACCTCTAGTTTGGAAAAAGTTAATCAAAATGGGGTGGTGTAATGTCATGCCATCCCCTAGGATTAATCTCTTCAAACTTTAAACTTTATTACATGACAACCAAGCATACGATGAACACACATCTAATCAAAAGTTATGGTATCAAAGGGATGATAGATGAGGCATTCAATCAATCTATGTGCCCACAAATGTCCAAATTGTGTGTGTGTGTGTGTGTGTGTGTGTTTGGTATTACATGTCCTTCTTGAGACATCACACACCCATATTTTAGAATATGTTTTTAAGGATAAAGACATGTTTTGGCATCTTTAAATAACACATAAATTTATCGTTCAATGGGTAAACTTACAATCAATGAAGAATACATAAGAAATACATGTGGAATAACTTGGTTGGACACCCCTATAGTGCTTGTAGGAACCCCTTCTAGTAGTACTACAAAGACACTTGTATATAGAATTGTCATCCATGTTCCCTTGGGAATATCAAAATACATCCCTTTAGGTTTACTTGAAACTAGCCTTATATAAATCAATCGATTATCTCTTTGCTAGAGAAAACCAAGAACATCACTTAGGGTCAAGATCATTCTCTAGTACCTATAAATCAGGTAATATGATAAGGGTATGGTATATCCTCCTTAGTTTGTGTCTTGAGAGATGGGACCAAGGACTAAATCCAATCACATATATAATATTTATATATAAATAAATATTCCTCCTTGGGACCCTACAAATCCTCTCCTCTATAGCATAGGCGACAAGATTCCTACATAAATTAGACTATTGATAATTTGGGGATTTCATCAGCATAGTAATACTATCCTCAAAGTAATACTCCCACGGGAGTAGGAATCCTACAGTATTATCTTGGGTCATGAAAACACCCTTGCAAGATACCCATCTCAAAACACTCCTTATTTAGTGTTGATCACCATGGTACCACACTCAAGTAATTATATTTCAATGGACCTAGACATACACTTTTGAGTGACCTATATTAAAATAACCCTTGTGAAGTTCTAATTTCATTGCTACAACTCTCCAAGAACCCTTTTTATGGACCCAAGGACCTAAAACCAAATCCACAATTCCAATATCATTGAGTTGGACAGCAAGATAAACTAGCTAGAAGCTAAGCTTGAAACTAGTATCACCTCCTAAGTCACCTAACTTGAACCTAAGATAGAATCCAATTTTGACAACCTCCAATATGATATGTAAGGAATATAAAAATAATTTTTTCTCCTTAACAAAGAAAAATATATTCATCTAGAGTCACCAGAGAAACCAAAAAGGGGTGAGTCCTCCAATGGTGGAAGGAATATCCATGGTTCACACTTAAATAAAACTCCAATAAATATGTGGCATATATATCCCAAAATAATTATGAATAATTTTTATGGTCTAACACCAATTGTTGGGTTACCCAAATGGAACACTATTTCACCCTTCATTGAATTACTAATGACACAATGAAACATAGATTAGGGGTATTCTACCTAGACCTAAAAAGATGGAAATTTTGGCAATGAATTAAGAAATTTTATGGAGGTTACATTGCCTAGAGCCAGTTTATGAAAGATATCTATGCACATTTTTATCGATATAATCACTACTTAGGTATATTAAGAAAGTTGTGCCAAAAAAGAATAGTAGAATATTTTATAGCAACTTTTGAGAAATTGGTAATCCACACAAAGGGCTCGACTAATTCTTTTTCTAAAGAATGGTTCAATAGTGGTATGAAGCAGGAAATTTGAGAAAAAATCATAATGAAACATCGGTCTGCCTATTTGGAGGCCACTCAATGATCTCTAAAGGCGGAAATAGTGGTAAATGCACAAGTCAAAAGACTGTCTCTTACTTCTTACCCTTTCCCTCCCATGGAATCTACTACCAATTCCCCTCCTTCTCATCCCTTTAAAGTAAATAAGTTGTACCTAATGGAAATGGTAGAATGTCAATGCATAGAACTCTATATATAAATATGATGAGAGATATTTTCCATGGGATAAATGTAAGAAAAAAAATTCATTTTAAATATATGTTTCCAAACTTGACCACCCAAAGGTAAGGTACACGGAATTCAAACCATAGAAATTAGAAAAACCTACACCTCCCCCCCAATATGAACCCACCCAAGAGCCACCTCAAATGGAATCCATAGTTTCCCTCCAATCTTCATCAATTATTTTATATCCTTAGACATGGAAGTCGATTGGATACAACAAGAGCCACAAAGTGGTTGTGTTACTTGGCAGTGGTTACCCACAATTTTATTCATCATAAAGTGGTAGAAGAAACCTATTTTTATGTCCATGTAGTGCACAAATTCCAAATTATGATAGGAAATAGTAGGATTATGAAATGTGGGGGTAAGTGTGAGAATGTCAAACCTCAAATGGGGGAGTATCATCTCAAATCCAACATGTTCTCTATTTGAATGAGAAGTTGTAATGTGGTTCTTGGAGATGAATGGCTATGAACTTTAAGTAATGTTACCATGGATTTCATGGAATTACATGAGTTTCACTAAGGATGGGTGTCAACTTACTCTCACAAGGATCAACTATGGCTCCCTTAAAATTGTCAATTCTCATTGTATGGAGAAGCTCATAAAGAAATGCCTCTTAGGTGTTATAGCCCAATTTCATGCCATCCAAGTCATGGATATCCCACCACATGATATTCACCCTAGTTCTTAGTTGGTCTTTACCAAACATAAATAGGTATTTTATGTGCCTATGGGTTTTTTCCCTTCACAAGGTGAGAATGACCACAATATCCCACTAATTCCAAGTAGTCAACCACCTAATGTGAGTCCTTATAAAAACGCTTTTCCCAAAAGAATGAAATTGAAATATTATTGGGGAATTGTTGGAGGCATGGGTCATCCATATAAGTACTATCCCTTTCTCATCAATATTTGTCATGATCTTAAATAAATATGGAAATTGGCACATGTATTCAAATTTTCATGTTCTCAATAAGTTTACCATCAAAGACAAATTTCCCATCCTATTTATAGATGATCTCTTGGATGAGATTTATGGTGAAAAATTATTCACTAAAATGGACCTTCAATCAAGCTACCAACAAATAACAATGAAGGAGGTAAACATTTCTAATCTATTGGATTTATAATTCCCCGTCCACCTTTCAAAGCCTCGTGAACAAGATTTTTCAACCTTCCTACACAATTTTGCATTGGCATTATTTGATGATATCTTGATCTATAAAAAAATAGGGAAGCACATGTGGTACATGTGGATAAAGCCCTGCAACTTTTCCACAATAACCAATTGTTCCTTAAACATTCTAAATGTGATTTTGGTGCTTCAAAGGTAGAATACTTGGGTCATATCATCAGTTAGGATGACATGGTGAGGGTTGATCCTAAGAACATTATAGCTATGTAGTATTGGCCACACCCCAAGACTGTGAAACTATTACAAGATTTATTAGGAATTACAGGCCACTATAAAAACTTTATGAAGAATTATGGGAAAATTGTTGTCCCATTAATCACCTACTAAAACAAATTCCTTCATATGGATGAGGCTAATTAGAGATCCTTTTCGGGATTAAAATATTCCATGTGTACTATATCCATCTTAGCAGTGCCTAACTTCACTAAGACTCTTTTTTTGGAATGTGATGTTATGGATAGAGGTTTAGGAGCAATGCTAATGCAAGAAGGATGCCCCCTAACCTTCACTTGTAAATAATTGTGTGATAATAATTTAGGAAATCCACCTTTGCGAAAGAGATGAAGGACATACTTCATGCCATTGATACTATCACTCACATCCCAAGGAGAGAAGTTACAAGATCAAGAAAAATAAGCATAGTTCAAAGTAAAGTTCAAAATAATGGTTTCCATCCCTAGAGTAGATTAAATGGGTCATGTTAGCACTCTGTAATTTTAAAAAGGATGTGGAGGCAATCACAGAGGTAACATGAAACCACTTAGAGTCCTAGATCTATCCCTCCAAGACTTAGAGAGGGCTCTCTCTGTCTGATCTATCTTTGTTTATAATA
This sequence comes from Picea engelmannii, assembly GCA_009831015.1. Classification (NCBI taxonomy): domain Eukaryota; kingdom Viridiplantae; phylum Streptophyta; class Pinopsida; order Pinales; family Pinaceae; genus Picea; species Picea engelmannii. Next base: position 18,064 of record ML810370.1, read on the forward strand.
TATTTTAGGTTAGTTATTACTATACATAGGCTTTGATTTTAAATAATTCAATTAGGCTGAAGAGCAATTGAGAATTCTTTAGCTGAAAATCAGATGAAAACATGGAAATTATTCACAGTCAAAACAAAGTGTATCTTGCAACAAATTCTATTTTATAACTCCTACAAATAATTCAGAGAGAGAACATGTATGTAAATAGATAAAATGCATTTACTAATGAAATATGCACATCACCAGTCAAATTAATCAGAAGAATCTTGCAACATAGCACTGTATTATTTGGAAAATCAAAACATGCTCACAGTGAGCTACATTACAATGTTGGGCTTCTGCTTCTCAAATCCACACTAACCTACACTCTTAACACATTTAAATTCCAACAATTTATATAAAAGAATATCTCCCTGGATCAGGAGGTTGAAATCAACAAACTCGCCAAACATAGAAACAAATCCTTGAAAATTTTGAATTGTCTACCATGAAGATGGGTCGAAATACTAAAAATAGTGGTCAAATCAGATGCTTGTATATCAAAAAATATGACATATGTGATAAACATGAAAGAGTTTATTGTAAATGAGCACGTCCTGAGTAAAAACCTCTCTCTATTTTTCCAAATTCATCTCTTGTTTTCCAAAACAACTACCGGAAAAACATGTCAAAATTAGGAAAAATGGAATCCTTAAAAATAGTGCTTAGATATGGATTTGATTCTCCCAATTCATGATACATGTGAAAAAAATGAGAGAGGTTATTGTTATTCATCCCGTTTCAGATAAACAAATCTCTTAGTTTTTCAAAATTTCTTTTGGTTTTCTGTAAAACTCTCTCGGAAGAAATGTGGTCAAACTATGCAAAAAACAGTTTTTTTATTTTGGGGGAAGGCAGTTTTTTGAGGGGAAGGTGGTATTCCAGACCCCCCCTAGGGTGGTAAGTGGTATTAGGGGCATGGGGCGG
>ML810370.1:19181-31527 GCA_009831015.1 Picea engelmannii
AATTTTTATTTTTTATTTGATTTTGTTTTAATGTTTATTACATGTTTTATTTATTATGTTTATTTTATTAAACTTTGTTTTAATCTTATTTAAATTTTGTTTTATTAATGTTTTAAGTGTTTTTTTATTTTCGTTTGTTTTTATTTGTATTTTATTTTTGTTTTACATTTCTTTTATTTCATTGTATTTGTTTTTTAATTGTTTAGGTTTTTTTTTTTAGTTTAATTATTTAATTAATTATTGTTAATTTGTTACAATCCTAAGTTTTAATTAATTTATTATTAACAACCCTAACCTAGTTTTACTAATCTAATTAAGTTAACTTTATTATGCTAATTAGTATTACAAAATTACACTAACCATTTATTATTAACCTAATGTTTTTTATTCTAAGCTTGTTTATTCATGTAGGGACAAAATTGGCGGAGGGGTGAAGAAATGAAGGGCGAGGGAATGAAGGGTGTAGCAGGATGATGAAGGATCGGGTGAAATGGATGTAGGGAGAAGTGAAATAAACTGAGCCCAACAAGACATATATTCTTTGTCATGAGAGAAATGCCAAATAGGTAACTGAAGAATCAAATAACCCATGATTATAGGACCCCAACATAGGCTCCACCTGGGGATGATAGATCTTTCAAGAGGTGACAAGAACCACAGAACTCTGAACACACATATCGGTGCTTTAAGCGTCAGGTTGATCCCAAAACTTTATTTTGCAACCTGCATCTATTATGATCCTCTGTGAATGAACCTTAAGTAGAAACTAATCGGTATACCAAAATCTAAACTGAACAGAAAAAATGTTGGAAAAGTGCTCACAACCCTAAGCTTATTTTCACACTACAAAATTGACTGTTGAAACGATTCTTACCTGGTAAGATTATTTATGTACAATCCTATTATAACACTGAATGCTTGGTTTCAGGGGATATAAAATATCCAATATAACCAATCAAATATTTGATCCAATACCTTCGCTCTTTCGCTATTTTTGACAAAACTCAGAGTTAGAATTTGTAAGGGCACTAGGAACTGATTTTCAACATGATATTTATAACATAGAGCTTTAGATATATGAAAAAATAAAGAGGCACTGGAAATCAATTGGCATTCTGAAGTGAAAATATCCTTTATAGATATAACTATAAGATCATGAAAGACATGACCTATCCCTTGGTATTCAAATTCTACCAATTCCAAATCATAATTTATTATTGTATTTAGGATGTTTGTGTCATCATGCAAATTATGATTTGACTGCAGATTTTGATAAGAATTTTGTAATGAGACTTCTCCTAAACCAGACCATGCAAATGATTTCTTAATCATGTCTTGATCATAGCTACTTTTAAGCTCGTAACTGGAAAATGAACCATGACTTTGACAACACAAGTCATCTAACACATCAACTATTGGATCTTGCATGGACTGGGATGAATTTTTCATTGATTCCAATACAAATTCTTGATTTTATGTGTTCTTATCATACATGACATGATTAAAAAAATTCTTCAAAAATTGAAATGAATTGAAGGTTAATGGTATAGAGTTGTAATGCATTAATTCATCTTCTGATTGAAGATCAATGTAACTCAAGGGATATAAATTTGGATCGAGAGAAGCTTCTATGTCATCAATGACATCTCCCACTGATTCATCAGAACATTATCCATCCATACTATTCACAATTTTCTTACAGTTTTCTCTCAGAAACTGAAATGAAGAGAAACATATGGGCAAAGACTTTTCACTTACTTTGATATTTTCTGCATTTTCTTCATTGATGTCATGATTTTTGTGCAAAGGTTGATTTTCATGTTTGATCTATAACTGAGTTTCGTCCTTCTTCCAAAAGCATGCCATTGGTTTCTTTGAACAGTCAACATCTATTTCAACAACATAATCATCATCATACTGATCATACTTGGGTAGATTATCCAGGTAAGAAATGTCATCACACCTGCACATCATATATGTTGGTTGTTCCTCTGCAAGTTGACTTTGAGTCTCATCTTTGACCAGATTGTGAATTGAATACATAAATTAATCATTTTATTTTTTATGATACAAAGGGTGAGCTGAAAAAGTCGTGGGAACAATGACCCTTTCTTGCTCAACAACTAACGGAACATGGTGTCTTTGAACAACATTTTTTTCTCTTATGACAATCTTGTGAAAAATTTCTTCCATTGTACTTGCCAGAATTTCTAGATTCACCTCTGAGGATGTTATATGCTCCTTTTATTTGTTCTTTCTGTCGTCTGCCTCCAACTTTGACCTTTTGATCAACAAATGGGCTTCCACACTTATTTCACTATCTTTCATTTCTTTGAGTGTTGTGGTGTTTCTTTCCCTCAATTGAAATGACATTTCAGGATCAAAGGCATTCAGATAGTGCAAGAGAGATAAATTATGAGGATTTTTTATATCAGCAAGCATTGAATGGTAGACTTGATTGAATTTGGCTGAAAATTGTTGCACTATTTCTCCTAGCTATCTTCTCAACTAATTATATTCTTCCAAAATGAGGAAGGGGTTCCTCTTGATCACCCATTGATCCAAGAAAATTTTCACAAACTGATTGAGATCACTGATGCCTATAGATGGCTGATATTTACACCATTTCTTAGCTCTACTTTGCAAAGATAAAGCAAAGAGACTAATACTAACACTAATTTTTTCCACCTCAAGAAGGTCAACATAATTTTCAAAACCTTGAATGTGTTTTTCAGCAGTTATGTAGCCATATTCTTCGTCAAATATGGGAAGATATTTGAAGTAATTGGAAGGGAACTCATGGTGTATGGGAGGTAAGACAAGAGGCTTGTATATATATTGGATTTTTACAGGTGTAGGAGTATGTACATGGATTGTAACACTAGGGTTAACCTCTTGAGGATCATTAGGTTGAACATGCTTTTCATAAATTTTGGCAGTATGATCTAGATTTGGATCATTAGAATGGATGAAATAATTAAAAATAAAACCTATCATATTCTAGATAAACTTCCATTTTAAATACCTGATCTTTTCACATGGTCTAGTCATGTTTTGGGTTCTTCCTCCAGTGGATTCTTTGAATTGGAACTCATTTTGAGTTGATTGGATTCGTTAGGTGGATGGTTCATCCTTCTTGTGTCTAATCACTGTCCACCATCAGTAATCAGATCTGGAAATTGATACACTTTTCTAAGGAACAATCCCTAGTATGGTCGCCACTATGTTAGCACTCTGTAATTTTCCCAAGGATGTGGAGGCAATCATGAAGGTAACATCAAAACACTTGGAGTCCTAGATCTATCCATCCAAGACTTGGAGAGGGATCTCTCTATCTGATATATCTTTGTTTATAATATATTTTAGGCTAGTTATTATTGTACATAGGTTTTGATTTAAAGAAATGGGTAGAGGCAGAGAAGAGGAAACATTGGGCTATGGAGTCACACAAACAAAATAATCAAAATCCATTTTCAACAGGCTAATCTAGCAGGGAAAGGTAGACAACTCACTCGATCTTTTTGATTTAAATAAAATGGGACAGAAGAAAAAGAAAGAAGTCATTTAAGCTGAAGAGAAATTGAAAATTCTTCAGCTGAAAATCAGATGAAAACACATAAATTATTCACAATCAAAACAGAGTGTATATTGCAACAAATTCTATTTTATATATCCTGGAACTAATTCAAAGAGAGAACAAGTATGTAAATAGAGAAAACACATTTACTAATGAGAGATGCACATGACCAGTCAAATTAATCACAAGAATCCTGCAACATAGCACTGTAGTATTTGGAAATGAAAACATGCTCACAGTGAGCTACATTACAATCCACACTAACCTACACTCTTAAAACATTTAAATTACAAAAATTTATAGAAAATACTTTCCCCTAGGGTGAGGAGGTCAAAATCAACAACCTAGACAAAAATAGAAACAAATCCCTCAAAATTTTGAACCGTCTTCCATGAAAGATGGGCAGAACTGTTTAAAATAGAGGTCAACTCAGACACTTTTATATCCAAAAATATGATAGCCGTGATAAAACCTAAATAGGTTATTTTACATGATCCCTTATTAAAAATCTCTCTCTATTTTTCCAAATTCATCTTCCATATCCAAAATAGCTACAGTAAAAACATGACAAAATCAGGAAAAATGGAATCCTGAACAATAGTGCTCAGAGATGGATTTGATTCTCCTAATTACTGATACCTAAGAAAACAATGAGAGAGGTTATTGTTCTTCATCCCTTTTAATATAAAAACCTCTCTCGGGTGTTCAAAACATTTTATGGTTTTCCTGAAAAACTTCTCGGAAGACAGGTGGTCAAACTGTGCAAAAAACAATTTTTTGATTTTGGGGGAAGGTGGTATTTCGGACGCCCCCTAGGGTGGTAAGTGATATTAAGGGGGGGGATCTGGTAACACCTCGTGGTGACAAGCGTCTAGGTGAAAACCACTTTTCCTAGACTTCCCCCTCCCCTCGTTAAAATTAGGATGGACAGGGGGTTCTGGAAAAGATTACGAGCGTTGAGTTATTTTTTAGGGATATGTGCATAAGGTGCATATTTTTTCGTTTTTTATTAATAGTTTTTAATTTTTTATTTAATTTTGTTTTAATGTTTATTACATGTTTTATTTATTATGTTTATTTTATTAAAAAAAAAATTATTCTTGTTTAGCATTTGTTTTATTAATGTTTTAATTGTTTTTTATTTATTTATTTATTTATTTGTATTTTATTTTTGTTTTATGTTTCTTTTATTTCATTGTATTTTTTTTAATTGTTTTATTATTGTTTAGGTCTTGTTTTTTAGTTTAATTATTTAATTAATTAGTAATTAATTTTTTATTAACAACCCTAACCTAGTTTTGCTAATATAACTACAGTAATCTAATTAGATTAACTTTATTATGATAATTAGTATTAAAAAATTCAACTAACCATTTATTATTAACCTAATGTTTTTTATTCTAAGCTTGTTTATTCATGTAGGGATGAAATTGACGGAGGGGTGAAGAAATGAAGGGCGAGGGAATGAAGGGTGCAATAGGATGATGAAGGATCGGGAGAAATGGATGTAGGGAGAAGTGAAATCAACTGAGCCCAACAAGTCAGATGTCTTCTTCGCAATAGAAATGCCAAATAGGTAGTTGAAGAATCAAATCACCTATGATTATAGGACCACAACATAGGCTCCACCTGGGGATGAAATCCCTTTTAAGAGGTGATAAGAAAAACATAATTATGAACATGGAGACCGATGCTTTAACCATTAGGTTGATCCCAAAACTTTATTCTGCAACCTGCATATGTTCTGATCCTCTGTGACTAAACCTTAAGAAGAAAATTGATCTGTATACCAAAATCTAAACTGAACTGAAAAAATGTTGGAAAAGTGCTCACAACCCCGAGCTTATTTGTACACTCCCAAATTGACTGTTGAAAAGATGCTTACTGGTAAGCTTATTTATCTACAATCCTATTCTAACACTGAATGCATGGATTCAAGGGATATAAAATATCCAATATAACCATTCAAAGATTTGATCCAATGCCTTATCTCTTTCACTATTTTTGACAAAACTCAGAATTAGAGCTTGTAAGGGCACTAGGAACTGATTTTCGGCATGATCTTCATAACATAGAGCTTTAGATATATGAAAAACTAAAGAGGCACTGGAAATCAATTGGCATTCTGAAGTGAAAATCTCCTCCATATAGATAGCTATAGGATCATGAAATACATGACCAATCCCTTGGTATTCAAATTAAACCAATTCCAAATAATAATTTATTATTGTATTTACGATGTTTGTGTCATCATGCAAATTTTGATTTGACTGCAGATTTTGATAAGAATTTTGTAATGAGACTTCTCCTAATTCAGACCATGCAACGGATTGCTTAATCATGTCTTTATCATAACTACTTTTAAACTCGTAACTGGCAAATGAACCATGACTTTGAAAACACAAGTCATGCAACACATCAACTATTGGATCTTGCATGGACTGAGATCATTGTTTTATTGATCCGAATAAAAATTATTGATTTTCTATGTGCTTATCATCCATGACATGATTAAAAATACTCTTCAAAAACATAAATGAATTGAAGGTTAATGGTATAGAGTTGTAATGCATTAATTCATCTTGTGTTTGCATATCAATGCAACTTAGGGGTTGTAAACTTGGATCAAGAGAATCTTTTATATCATCAATGACATCTCCCACTGATTCATCAGAACATTATCCATCCCTACTATTGACAATTTTCTTATAGTTTTCTCTCAGAAACTGAAATGAAGAGAAACATAAGGGAAAAGACTTTCCACTTATTTTGATATTTTCTCCATTTTCCTCGTTGTTGTCATGATTTTTGTGCAAGGCTTATTGTCATATTTCATTTGTAATCGAGTTTCTTCCTTCTCCCAAAAGCATGCTATTGGTTGCTTTGAAAAATCAGCATCTATTTCAACCACATAATCATCATCATACTGATCAAACTTGGGTAGATTATCCAGGTAAGAAATGTCATCACACATGCATGTAATATTAGTTTCTTTTTCCTATGCAAGTTGAGTTTGAGTCTCATCTTTGACCATATTGTGAATTGAATACATAATGTAATCATTTTCTGGTTTATGATACCAAGGGTGAGCTGCAAAAGTCCTCGGAACAGTGACCCTTTCTTGCTCTACAACCAATGAAACATGGTGTCTTTGAACAACAAGTTTTTCTCTTATGACAATCATGTGCAACATTTCTTCCATTGTACTTGCTAGAATGTCTAGCTTTACCTCTGAGGATGTCAAATGCTCCTTTCATTTGTTCTTTCTGTCTTCTTCCTCCAACTTTGACCATTAGATCAACAAATGAGCTTCCACACTTATTGCACTATCTTGCATTTCTTTGAGTATTGTGGTGTTTCTTTACCTCAACTGAAATTCCATTTCAGGATCAAAGACATATGGATAGTGCAAGAGAGATAAATCATGAGGAGTTTTTATATCAACAAGCATTGAATGGTAGACTTGATTGAATTGGGCTAAAATTTGGTGCACTGTTTCTCTTGGCTATCTTTTCAAGTGATCATATTCTTCCAAAATGAGGAATGGATTCCTCTTGATCACTCATTGATCCAAGAAAACATTCAAAAATTGATTGAGATCACTTATACTTGCAACTGGAAGATATTTATACCATTTATTAGCTCTACTTTGAAAAGATAAAGAAAAAATCATAATACTAACATTACTTTTTTCCACCTCAAAAAGGTTGAGATAATTTTTAAAACCTTGAATGTGTTTTTCAGCAGTGATGTAGCCATATTCTCCATCAAATATGGGAATATATTTGAAGTAATTGGTAGGAAAATCATGGAGTATGGAAGGTAAGACAAGAGGATTGTATATATCTTGGATTTTTACAGGTGTAGGACTATGTACAGGGATTGTAACACTAGGCTTAACCTATTGAGGCTCATTAGGTTGAACATGTTGTTCATAAATTTTGGCAGTATGATCTGGATGAGGATCATGAGAAGGGAGGAAATAATTAAAAATAAAACCTATCATATCTTAGATAAATTTTCATCTTAAATACATGATCTTTTCAGATGGTCTAGTCATGTTTCAGGTTCTTCTTCTAGTGGAGTCTTTGAATTGGAATTGATCTAGAGTTGATTGGATTCATCGGGTGGATGATTCGTTCTTCTTATGTATGATCATTGTCCACCATCAATAATCAGATCTAGAAATTGATACACTTTTATGAGGAACAATCCCCAGGATGTCGCCACTATGTTATCACTTTGTACATTGCCCAAGGATTTTCTAATGAATAGTCCCTTGTATGGTCACCACTATGTTAGCACTTTGTGGAGGCATTCATGGAGGTAACATAAAACCACTTGGAGTCCTAGATCTATCCCTCCAAGACTCAGAGAGGGCTCTCATTGTCTTATATAGCCTTGTTTATAATAGATTTTAGGCTATTTATTACTGTACAAAGGTTTTGATTTAAACAATTGGGTAGGGGAAGAGAAGAGGAAACATTGGGCTATGGAGTCACAACAACAAAATAATCAAAATCCATTTTCAACAAGATAATCTTGCAGGGAAAGGTAGACAACTCACTGGATTTTTTTTATTTAAATGAAATGGGATAGAAGAAAAATAAATAATTAAATTAAGTGGAAGAGCAATTGATAATTATTCCACTGAGAATCAGATGAAAATATGGAAATTATTCACTGTCAAAACAAAGTGTATCTTGCAACAAATTCCGTTTTATAACTCTTGCAAATAATTTAGAGAGAGAACATGTATGTAAATAGAGAAAAAACATTTACTAATGGGAGATGCACATCACCAGTCAAATTAATCACAGGAATCCTGCAACATAGGACTGTATTATTTGGAAAATGAAAACATGCTCACAATGAGCTACATTACAATGTTGGTCTTTTGCTTCTCAAATCCACACTAACCTACACTCTTAACAAATTTAAATTACAACAATTTATATAAAAGACTCTCCCCCAGGCTCAGGAGGTTGAAATAAACAACCTGACCAAAGATAGAAACAAATCCTTGAAAATTTTGAATTGTTTGTCATGAAAGATGGGTCGAACTGCTGAAAATATGGGTTAACTCAGATGCTAGTATCTCCAAATGTATGAAATATGTGAAAACACTGAAATAGTTTTGTACAAGGGTCCGTCTTGAGTAAAAACCTCTCTTTGTTTTTCCAAATTCATCTCTAGTTCTCCAAAACAGCTACCGCAAAAACATGACAAAATCAGGAAAAATGAAATCCTAAAAAATAGTGCTCAGAGGTGCCTTTGATTCTCCCAATTCCTGATAGTTGTGAAAAAACGAAGATTGGTTATTGTTCCTAAACCAATTTTGGAGAACAACCTGTCTCTATTTTTAAAAATTTCTTCTGGTCTTCCCAAAAATTCTCTTGGAAGAGAGGTGGTCAAACTGTGAAAAAAATGGTTTTTTTATTTTGGGGGAAGGTGGTATTTCGGAACCCCCCATAGAGTGGTAAGTGGTATTAGGGGGAAGGGGGTCCAGTAAAACCTGGTGGTGATAAGTGTCCAGGTGAAAACCACTTTTCCCAGACCCCCACCCCCCTCGTTAAAGTTAGGATGGACGGGGGGGTCTAGAAAAGATTGTGAGTGTTGATTTATATTTTAGGGACATGTGCATAAGGTGCATGTTTTTTTTTTATTATTAATAGTTTTTAACTTTTTATTTATTTATTTTTTAATGTTTATTACGTGTTTTATTTATTATGTTTATTTTATTAAGCTTTGTTTTATTCTTATTTAACTTTTGTTTTATTAATATTTTACCCGTTTTTTATTTTCGTTTGTTTTTATTCCTATTTTATTTTTGTTTTACATTTCTTTTTTTTCATTGTATTTGTTTTTTAATTGTTTTATTATTGTTTAGGTTTTGTTTTCTAGTTTAATTATTTAATTAATTACTATTAATTAGTTACAATCCTAGGTTTTAATTAATTATTAATTAATTAGTAGTCAATTAGTAATTAATTTATTATTAACAACCCTACCCTAGTTTTACTAATCTAAATACACTAATATAATTAAATTAACTTTATTATGCTAATTAGTATTAAAAAATTCTTCTAACCATTTATTATTATCCTAATGTTTTTTGTTCTAAACTTGTTTATTCATGTAGGGACGAAATTGGCGGAGGCGTGAAGAAATAAAGGGAGAGGGAATGAAGGGTGTAGTAGGATGATGAAGGATTGGGTGAAATGGATGTAGGGAGAAGTGAAATCAACCGAGCCCAACAAGTCGGATGTCTTCGCCGTGACAGAAATGCCAAATAGGTAGCTGAAAAATCAAATCACCTATGATTATAGGACCACAACATAGGGTCCACCTGGGGATGATAGTTCTTTCAAGAGGTGACAAGAACCACAGAACTCTGAACATGCAGACTGTTTCTTTAACCATTAGGCTGATCCCAAAACTTTATTCTCCAACCTGGATCTGTTCTGTTCCTCTGTGATTGAACCTTAACCATAAAACTGATATGTATACCAAAATCTAAACTGAACTGAAAAAACATTGGAAAAGTGCTCACAACCTTAAGCTTATTTGCACACTGTAAAATTGGCTGCTGAAAAGATGCTTACCCAGTAAGCTTATTTATGTACAATCCTATTCTAACACTGAATGTTTGGTTTCAGGGGATATAAAATATCCAATATAACCAATCAAATATTTGATCCGATACCTTTTCTCTTTCACTATTTTTGACAAAACTCAGAGTTAGAGCTTGTAAGGGCAATGGGAATTGATTTTTAGCATGATCTTCTTAACATAGAGCTTTAGAAATATGAAAAACTTAAGAGGCACTAGAAATCAATTGGCATTTTAAAGTGAAAAGATCCTCCATATAGATAGCTATAGGATCATGAAAGACATGACCTATCGCTTGGTATTCAAATTCAACCAATTCCAAATCATAATTTATTATTGTATTTATGATGTTTGTGTCACCATGCAAATTCTGATTTCACTGTAGATTTTGATAAGAATTTTGTAATGAGACTTCTCCTAAACCATACCATGCAATTGAATGCCTAATCAAGTCTTGATCATAGCTCGTAACTGGAAAATGAACCATGAATTTGACAACATAAGTCATCCAACACATCATCTATTATATCTTGCATGCACTGAGATGACTATTTTATTGATTCCAATACAAATTCTTGATTTTTTGTGTGCTTATCATCGATGACATGATTAAAATGTTTCTTCAAAAACTGAAATGAATTGAAGGTTAATGGTATAGAGTTGTAATGCATTAATTCATATTTTGTTTGAAGATAAATGTAACTCAAGGGTTGTAAACTTGGATCAAGAGGATCTTCTATGTCATCAATGACATCTCCCACTAATTCATCAGAACATTCTCCATCCATACTATTCACAATTTGATTATATTTTTCTCTCAGAAACTTAAATGAAGAGAAACATAAGGGCAAAGACTTTCCACTTACTTTGATATTTTCTGCATTTTCCTCCTTGTTGTCATGATTTTTGTGCAAAGTTTTATTGTCATATTTGATATGTAACTGAGTTTCTTCCTTCTCCTAAAAGCATGCCATTGGTTTCTTTGAACAATCAACATCCATTTCAACCACATAATCATCATCATATTGATCATAATTGGGTAGATTATCTAGGTAAGAAATGTCATCACACATGCACATCATATCAACTGGAAGTTCCTTTACAAGTTGAGTTTGAGTCTCATATTTGACCACATTGTGAATTGAATACATAAAGTAATCATTTTCTGGTTTCTAATACCAAGGGTGAGCTGTAAAATTCCTTGGAACAGTGACCCTTTATTTCTCTGCAACTAACAAAACATGGTGTCTTTGAAAAAAAGTTTTTTCTTTTACGACAATCATATGAACCATTTCTTCCATTGTAGTTGCCAGAATGTCTAGCCTCACCTCTGAGGATGTCAGATGCTCCTTTTCTTTGTTCTTTCTATATTTTTCCTCGAACTTTGACCTTTTGATCAAAAAATGGGCTTCCACAATTGTTGCACTATTTTGCATTTCTATGAGTGTTGTGGTGTTTCTTTCCCTCAACTAAAATTCCATTTCAAGATCAAAGGAATCTTGATAGTGCAAGAGAGATAAATCATTAGGAGGTTTTATATCAACAAGCATTGAATGGTAGACTTGATTGAATCTGGCTGAAAATTAATGCATTGTTTCTCCTAGTTATCTTTTCAGGTGATCATATTCTTTCAAAATGAGGAAGGGATTCCTCTTGTTAATCCATTGATCCAACAAAACTTTCACAAACTGATTGAGATTTTTGATGCTTTCATTTTTCAAATATTTATTCAATTTCTAAGCTCTACTTTGCAAATATAAAGCAAAAAGCCTAATACTAACATTACTTTTTTCCACCTCAAAAAGGTCAAGATAATTTTGAAAACCTTGAATGTGTTTTTCAACAGTGATGCAGCCATATTCTTCGTCAAATTTGGGAAAATATTTGATGTAATTGGCAGGGAAATCATGGAGTATGGGAGGTAAGACAAGAGGCTTTTATATATCTCGGATTTTTACAGGTGTAGCAATATGTACAGGGATTGTAACACTAGGCTTAACCTCTTGAGGATCATTAGATTGAACATTCTCTTCATAAATTTTGACAGTATGATCTGGATCAGGATCATGAGAAGGGAAGAAATAATTAAAAGTAAAACCTATCATATCTTAGATAAACTTCCATCTTAAATACCTGATCTTTTCAGATGGTATGGTC